>VYZW01010781.1:38083-56147 GCA_013401315.1 Balaeniceps rex | reverse complement strand
TTTTTTCCCCTTCAATTCTTGCCTCAAGAAAATCCAAGAACCAGCTGCAGATCACGATTACATCAAATTATTTTACTGAGTAAACACTGGGTCAATCCTTTTTCCAAACATGTCAATAGAAATTTTTCACATTTCTTTTAGAGAGTACCAGGCCGATTCTAAAGCAATTATAGTCATGACGATGACGTTCCAACTCTCTCTCATCTATTTCTTTATATTTTTAGCAGCAGTTAGACTGAAAAACTCTGAAAAATCCCAAGGCAACTTCAAATACTCCTCTTCTGACCTTATTTTGCCAAAATTAATTAAAACCAGAAAGCAAACTGTTACTTATTTCCATACTGGTTTTTGTTCTTGTCATGTACTAACTTAAAGACAAAAGGAAGTTGATGCTTTAGCAGTCGTAAATCCTAACTCGCTTCAGCAACACATGCTTCAAAGTCTAGCGGCTGATTTGAGAGTAGATTCAGGAGGACTGATAAAGGCTGTGTGTCATCTGCATTTCAACAACAGCTTTGTCTACTGATTTTTAATGTATGTTGTGGAGATTCATTCTCTGAACTACCTCCCTAACTAATTTTCCTCTTTTTTTCCCCAGTTGTTTCCATCTGGATCTATTGCAACTCTCCTGACTTCACTGGCAGAAGAAACCCGGGCTTTTAAGCTGTAGGATGGTAATTTTGGAAGTCCCAGTCTCTGAACATAGCAGGTGGTAAATAATTTTTGAGCGCGTGGGTGAGAAGTATTGCTCATGAAAACTAAGGGGGAAACCCTGAGGAAACCTGAAGATGTTTTTGAGCAGGAGTTTTTGCTGGTGGACGTCTCCAAGACAGATGTCCACATTTGGCACACCGAGCTGTACAGATGGTAGGCAGAGCCCTCAGGTGCAAGGAATTGTTTCTTTGCTAATGCACTGCCGGACATGGAATTGTGCCCTTATCAGTAATGTAAGTAATGTCTTCTCAAAACAGGCAGAGGAAACCAGACCGACTTACTGTAGGAGTAATTGGTATGCATTAGAAAGAAAAAAAACCCCATTTAAAATATAATTTCAGCCATCCTCTAGCTCTTGCCTCGGGGGAAGAGGATTCTAAGACTTACATGCAATTTTCCCTTATTTTGAGGAATGCTTCATTTTGGTTTCAAAATTATTTGCAGCCCACATTAACCTGGTGGGCTCTCAGTTTTGTTGCTAAAATGTAGTTACAACTAGAACCAGCCAGGAAACTGCATTTTGTATGTTCCAGTGGAAAGAAATGGATGGGAAGTTTCCTTAAGTTTCATTTCTCATATTTTCAGTTTTTGATTCAGCTTTATAGGCATTTAATTTTGACTGTTGTTTAATCAGTTTAATTAGTACTTTCCATTCTTTCTAGACTTTTGAACCTTAAACTTCTTTTAACGTGCCAAAGACCAGTTTTATCCATCATGAGCCTGGCTACTTCGAAGCTTTAAGCTCTTGTAGACACCTCTTGCTACATTATCGTAAAAATTTCACACAGGGAAGGCCGTTGAAATTTTGTTGTTGCAGTTACTGGTGTATGCCTGGCACAACGCCATCATATGCAGCACCTTCAGCATAGGAAAAAGGAGGGAAAAAGCCTGGGTAATTGCAAACGCAAGTCAGATAAGTTGATAAAGGTATTCTGTCCTTGTACATTCAAGACACGTTTCTTAGTACAGCTCAGTATTTGGCAAGCAGAGTGTCTACTTAGCTGAGAAAACATAGAGTGTTTAGCCACAGAGTATTGCATTTTCATATCATTTTTTTTTCAATAATTTCTCTAAGAATATATTTGAATTACGATGGAGTAGGAATTTAAATGGCAAAAGGCATCCCTGAACAAGCCCATGACAATACTCCTGTCTGGGACGATGACCACTTTATTCTGCTTGAGTGCAGTCCGCTTCTGAAACAGGGCATGGAAGCACGTACGTGAATTTAAATAGCTGCCATGCAGAAATCAGAGTCTGAATTTGGGGCTGAGATTCCCCTTACAGCCAAGGGAAAGAAACCAGAGATTGTTATCCTCTGCCGAGGAAACCACGCACCGGGAATGCCTCTCTTGCCACTGGCTACTTAGATGACCAGTTCAGATGCAACCACCTACACCAGGCAACATGAAGCCTACCAGGGAGCCTGTAGACAAAATTATTCAGGAACAGTTGTCTCTCGATGAAAAATGCTGAAGGCAGACAAGCCCTGGGATCTGGGAATAATTAAAGAAGGGCTTCCCCTCCTGCAAAATCTGCTCCAAATTTTGTATTATTTATATTCATACTCCCACGACACTCTGGGAGTTTTGAGGTACATCCTCGCACCTGCGGTACCATAAAACCATCCTCTGATGAAAATACAGAAAATGTTAATGCGTAGTATGGTTTACATGACTGCAAGACAGAGAAAATGCCTGGGACAAGGATCGTCTTTCTGTAATGGGTTGGAACTGGCCTCTCCTAAGCTAATCTTGAGGAGAACGGGAGAATTACTCAAATAATTCCTTTCCAAATGAGGACTTTTAGCATATAATTTTTTATCTAAAAAAATACAGGCAAATTTCTCACCTTTATCCGTTTGGGACTAAACTTTTTAGTACTTCTTTAGAGCCATTTAGAATATAGCTGTCTTTTACACAAAATCTCTTTCTCACTACGTTGGCAGTTTAAGAGGAGCAGAAAAAAGCAACAAATAATTTACTCCCAGATTAATGCTCCTTTAAATGTCCAGAAAACAGTTTCAGTGCAAACTACAGTCAGATCTATTGCTAGTACCCAGCAGCACATCATGAAAGAAGACATAGCTAAGATTAAAAATAATAATCATAAAAATCATCTACGGAAAAGAAACCATCTAAAGTTGTTATTCCGTGGTTGGCACGGAAAATGCATTCCCTACCTGAGACTAGTAATGAGTCATCTAAGCAACTTGAAATGAAAAGCATATAGAAGGGATATTGAAAAAAAAATGGAATTTAGAATCCAAAAATAAATAAAGATGATGATTCCAAGCCTCCAAGCCGGTAAATACTTCAGTAGACTACTGAAAAAGATGGGATTAATATCAATCTTATCTCCTAAGCAGAGAAGTTAAAAGTACATCTGGCAATCCGCTGGTGTTATCAGTATAAAAATTCATGCTAAATGACAGACAGATACAAACCAGACCTCTTCATCTTCAGATAAAGAGGATCTGAAAATAAACCAAAATAACCCAGTGTGTGAAAACATGGACTGGCAGAGGTGAAAATACAAAAAAAGAATTCAGGTCTCCATGAAAAATATATCTATATGCAGGCTTCGTTTCATACGGTTCTGGAAATTCAGATTAAGGTGTGGGATGCAGGGTCGTAGCGTTCTGGGTGCTTTGAAGCAATGTACTGAATTATACTGTAGGTCAGATTCCTCCAGAGACAAGAGAGAAAGTCATCTTCAAAAACTAGAAAGGACGCCTGAGAAATACAGGCTAAAGAAATCACATTAACGAGGCAAAAAAACTGTATAGGTGAAAAGAAGAGACTGTTGGGGAATATTGATGTGTACACGCTACAGCCTACATGACAGTGCCAGGGGAGGGAAAGCAATGCTAATAGCTAATTGAAACTAGATGTAGGTACGAGCGTGGCATATATGTGCTGCAAGTTGCAGGAGGCGCAGCCAGAAGATCCTGACTTAACCCACCAGGGAGTTAGGGCATGTCAGTAAATTCCAAAACCAAATCCAGGTCCAGACCTCCAACATCACAGGCTTCCATCTCATGGCTCTGGGTCCAGGACACTTCTTATGTTGAAGAAAATAAGAAAAGCTACCTGATCATGAGAAAATGAATCAAGATGATGAGAATAACCAATAACTAAGAGAACAGAGCTGCCCTTCTGAGACTGCAGAACATTTAAATTCAGAGAAGCAAAGGATTCCCAGCTGGTGAAATATCAAGGGAAATTGCTCCATCTGTAGAAAAAAGAGGATGAACAATGTGTCAGACAATGGCTTTTCTAAAGGTACGATTGTAATTAGATCAGAAAGCAGTACGGTACATGATATGACAGATTTGCTGACATCTACCTCTGACAGATCCATTTAAATATGCTGGTTGACGTGATGCTGCAACGCGACAGCACCCACCCAGCGCAGACTCATGCGATGAGCGGTCCTCTCCGCCACTCTGGTGGGAAGTGGGATGACCGAAGGATTTGCTCAGTGTGGGCAAAGTCCTTTTGCCACAAGCCAAGGTGCTGCAGTGTAGACAGCTACGGGACACTGCAAGAAGTCTTTGCAGGATCCCACAAGAAGGAATGGTGGCTTCATCCAGCTGTCACATTAGGAGAGAGGCAAGAGGAAATGAGGGATGAGTGACCAAGAAAGGCAGTGGGCCTCCATGTCTTGAAGCCCTCTGGTTCAGAGTGATAACTTTAGGAAAGATCTGACTTTATCTAACTCAAGACACTGGGCTCAATAAAAGAGTAATAGAGTGAATTCCTACAGCCTGATTTAACAGCGGCTCCGGCTCCCTTCAGGCCTAAAAAGCTATCAGGGAATAATAAGTTCAGCACAAATGTGGTAATGGCAGAGAAAGACTCGTAGGAAGCGGCTTTAGCCATGAGAACTGATGCTGGAAATGTATTATTTAATGATCTTATGCAGGAAAGAAGTAAAACGGGAAGAGAGGTTGGAAATCATGAGGAGAGACAACAGAGAAAGATCAACCTGCCATGGGCTTTTTGTGTAATTGTATTAGATGGGTCAGAAAGGTCTCTAAAAGACAGTTCAGTTCATTTGTCTCAGACAGAATCAAGAATGGCTGATTTACAGGGGAACACAAATATTTCTGATTTTTTTTTTTTTATCAGTTTCTAATTTTTGCAAGACAATTTTCGAATGAACATTTCGGCTGTAATCAAGTAGATCACTTCATGGGATTAGGGCCAAAGTTGTAAATATCTGGATAAGTAAAGGTGAACATACACGTCTGGCTGGGTTTACAGAAGCTCCTAAGCAAGTCAGGTAGACAGAATGTCGATGAGGAGCTAGACATCTGCTAACGCACTTTGGCACTTGGCAAACATCAGTGAGTGCCTATCTGAGCCTTCAGGGGCTTCATACTCTGCCAAGCTGACCCCTGACGACTACCGACTACTAAAGCCAGTGATGAGCCAGCAGGAGAGGAAAGCCAAAAATACTACAACCTTATATTACACCATTTGAATTTCACCCGCAGGTCTGGATGCTTTACTTGATTTTGTGCTACGCCAAATGTACAACTGCTCTGTGCAGCAGTAGTAGCCTGAAATAGCCCAGCAACGCCGCTAAATCCGGTCCATTTTATAAAACTCACGGTGGTAAATTGAGTAGTATGATGCCGCTGAAAGGTTTCAGTGATATAGACCAAAGCAAGTCAACATCTAGAACAGCACATACGCTTTTGCGACAGACAAGTGAAGTCTTGGCGGAAAAATGGATAACGGTGACATCGGTGCAACAAAAAAGAGCATCTGTCCGTTTATACACATACTTAAATAACATTATGTAATCATTATATTACATATATGGCCGTACACATGCACGTACATCAGAAAGAAATTATTATTGCACCAACTCCATTATAAAGTCTAAATGTTCAGCTGAACTTTCCATAAGCTAAAAATGTAGTGTCACAAATGGCACCTCTTAAAAGTTCGGTATTACTCTGTTAATATTCCACATAAATCTGTTTAAATACAGGTATGTTGTGCTAGTTCCTGGCTAGACCTCCAGCCAAAATCATTAAACACTGTGAGCATTTGTATTTTAACTAATAAACTATAACCTCAGAGATAGCCTTATATGCATTAAGATTCTATTGTATCTGTACAGAATATATAAATCTGTCTATGACATACAGAGGTAATTTATAGCAAATCAGGAAAAGGGGTAGCAAACATCCTAAAATAACAATTTCTGCAGAAGTACTTCTAATCAACTTCAAAATCCATGCACTTGAGGTGCCCTTGAGGAATTTACTGTGCTTCTTGTACTAATGATATTTTTTTCTGTAAAGTTAATGTAATAATTTTCACATCATTTTAATGTGTTGCTACTGTTCATTAAAGCAAAGATTAAGCTGCCAGATGATAGCATGCTATTAAGTCTAAAAAAATGAAGAAAAGAAATTAACTATTTTGACACTAAACAGGCATAATTAATGGCCATCTGAAGAGGGTTTCCGAATAATGGTACACAGCTTGTTGACAGCGGGATGAGAAATTCCACGAGAACAAATGTGTCATATTGCATTTGAAGCTCGTAAGAGGTTTGTGTAAAATATATGTAAAAATTATGTGGCGGAAATTTGAACTTCCAACTCTTGTGACGGCACCATGATCTATGTATATATGTCAACTGATGTATCAACCAACTGCTAAAGGCTGCTAGGCAATAGGGAGAAGGAAAAAAAGGAAAAAAAAATATTTATAGGTAACCCTTGTCCATCTGAGAAAAGAACAGAGCGAAACTTTTTTCAAAAGACTTTATGGCGTACTTGTACAAAACCAACGATGCCTACAGCAATGCCTAACAGGCATTTTCCTCAGCTACTGTATTTAGAGAAAAAAATTGCGATACGATTGTTCTGCAGCCAGAAGTAAATGTCAAGAGAACTCATTGGGGGATGCTTAGATGTGGCAGTGCCACTACTTACTTGAGAGAGAAAAAACCCAAGTCCTCCTGATTTTCTTTTAGCCTTGAAGCATCTGTGACACCAAAGACCGGTTGCTCCTTCGTTCTTTTTAGTGCAGCAGACAAACGTAGATAGATAGGCCATGTAAGCAGTTAGTCAGTGCTATGATTTGTGATGCAGCCAGGTGTTCATCACACATTTAAATACAAATACAAAACTTACAAATTGCTACCAATTCCTCTGCTTTTTTCCTGCTTATATTGTATAAATATAGGTAAAAATGACAACAGCGAAGGTTTCTGTGACTAGCTAACTGTCAGCAGCTAATAAGGAGAACCCAGGATTCGGGCCCCTTACTATCGAATGTATCAACAGCAAATTATTATATCTGTCAAGATGACAGACAATTAGCAACGCTATTACACGCATGGATGATTTTCTTGTAGAAATTCATTTAGGCAGAGCATTTCTTTATTTCAAGTTTTGATACTGAACGTGTACGCGAGGGCGAAGAGCCAATGACAAATACACAGGCAAACAACGAGCCTGCATCTCGGAGCACGGCGCATTAATAGGGGAAACTGTGCAAGATACTCGAAGTCAACGGCCTTACACATCCGCTTAAAAATGAATGTCTGGGCCTTGGATCTGCGTTTTATACCAGCTACTCGGTTCCAGCAAAAATCTTCTGCTCTTTAGTTGCCAAACTCTGCATCAGCTCGCGTGGCTGGAGCAATGAGCAGCACAGATATTGTTAACGTCCCTAGGCTTTTCAGCTCCACTGCCATGACATATGATTTTAATATTTCTTTGAAGTACTAAATTCCTCTTATACCTTTTTTTAACAGCAAGATGATCCATCTCAGGCCTATTCATCCTTCTGACTATTCTCCTTGTCATGTACTTGTACTTCTTTACCTTTTGTAGGAGTGCCACATGAAAGAATAAACTTAATAATAGAGAACATTAATAAACACCCTTGCGTGCCTGGCTTTTTCAGCTTCTCTAATCCACACTTTGTTCCCTCTTTCAAGCAAGACACCACCCAACACTCACTCACCAGAAACCATTCAATTTAATACCATAGAGGTTGTCTTTGGAGTCGAAGCTTTCCTCAGCTTCTGCCTCTCTTAACTTAATGGAAGTTATTTTTTTCTCCTTGTAGGAATTCTCTAAAGAGCTCAATCAAATAAAAGGGCCTCTGCGACACCCCCTGACCCTCAGCCACCCCAGACCCCATTTCAGTGAGGTGCCTGGAGCACACCCATGGCTTCAATCACACCCTAGCCTGCGCTGCAGGCAATGGAAGGCTCAGCTCTTAAATGCTTCACTGGCCTCCGTGGCTTAAGAAACGTTGAGAGTTGAACAAGAAATCTTAGAAACCTTTCTTTAGAAACCTTAGAAATCTTTCTTTAAATCTCAGATGTTCTCAAAGGTTTCTGCACCCTCCTAATGGCGCTTTGATTTGAACGACTTGAAATGAAGCGCCATGATTGCTTGTTGTTGATGATCCAGGCCTGCTGGTGGTGGTGTTTAGTCTGGAAACCAGAGCCTTACCCTTGGCCCTCTTTGAAAGCAGTTATTTTCCCACTCTCCCTGCCCACAGCTGTCAGTGCTGCTCTCTGTAAGACGAAGGAGAGAAGCTCTAACCTGGATTTAAAGCTAATCAGAGGATGAACTTAAAAGGAAGCGAAGAATAAATCACATTAAACTGGGAAGCAGCCAATATCTCTTCCAAAAATCAAAGGAGAAATCTCAGCCCCCCTGAAGTTCCCAGCAAAACTCTCCGTGATTTCAACAGGATTACACTCATCATGAATGTCACTCCTCCGTGGCCTCTAGCTTTTTTTGCCATATGGAACGAGACTTGAAGCTGCATGAGAAAAGAAAGCTCCAGCACACACCTACAGAGACCTGTTTTCCCAGCATACACGATTATGACCGTTCCTCTAAGGATCCTCGGCTTTATTGGTGATTAGTTTTAAAATGTGCTTACAGAACTTGAAAATAGGCCTCCTGATCTCCAATTCTCATTGAATTTAATTTCTCCACAAAGTGTTCTTAATGGTTTACAAAAGTGTTCCTCCCTAAAATGACACAGGAGAAGAAAGAAATGCATTGCTTCTTGGATGGCAAGGGATCGGAGCAGAGGGGGCAGGAGGAGAATTGAAAAGGGGGGGGAAAAAAGAAAAAAAAAAGAAAAAAAAGAAAAAAGACACAAAGAAAAAAGAAAAGTGAAAAAGAAAAAAGAAATAAAAAGAAAAAAGAAAAAAAAGAAAAAAATAAACCCCCCTCCATTAAAAAAAGAGAAGTCAGTAATGTTTCCATGTCTTCCAGTTATAAATTTGGTTCAATGGGTCACTAAATTAAAGCGATGATAACTAAATCAACTTTTTGTGCAAAAAGATGCGATAAAAGTAAGTACAAAGCTCTGTGATACATCAGGTTTCTTAATCATCTGGAGAAAACAGATTTCCAAACCACCTATTGTACCTTACGTGAATAGCAACTCGCTTTCTTTTATGCGATGGAGACATGGCTTTAGAGTTATGAAGACTATCTACTCTGCACCAGAGGGACTTGGCTAATTATTAGAAGTATTCGAGCTAGTAATACTAATGAATCCAAATCTGCCTGGCACTGTAATTGCCCCAGGCTATTTGACAACATGCTACAGATGTTTTCTGAATTGCTGTTGGAACCCATTTCTTCTTATGCTCAACGTAATGAAGAGATGGGACTTTTCTTATTGATCTTTGGAAAAAGAATTTTTAATGAAAACAAAACTCTTGTTCCATCTCTTTACAGCCTGAATGTTCTTCCCTCTCTGGGAGAGAGAAAATGCTGAATTGATTCAGAAAGGAAGACATTTTTATAGGGAAAGAGACACTTTTACCTATCTTTTAGTACCAATTATTCATATCCAGCTGATTGTTATAACTTTGGTTTCAAGAGGATGGATTATTACTAAATGATTTATACAGAAGCACTGTTAAAAATGGGTACTTATTCTAAATTAGACTGAACAAGAAGTCTATATCTTAGCACTACAGGGGACCTGAGATCGCTTCCCCACTCTCCCACATACTGATCTGTGCAAGGAATGAAACTGTTCCGTATCTCACTTCGCGGTGGTACGGGAAGGGTATCGAGCCTTCTTTTTCCCAGCTATTTTTTGCTTCTTACAAAAGAACTATAAATGCTTTGGGATGGTGATTACGCCTATACGGTTCCTAGGAGAGCTGGCCCCAGTCTTTGAAACAATTTTTGCCATCACAATATAAGTAATAACATCATGAAACAAACCTGGACACACTTGGAGAGACCAAGAATACCTTACCAGATATAAGTTTAGATACAGGTTCTGCAAAAAATGAAATTCCCTTTGGAAACAATGAGGAGAAAATTGTATTAAAGCTGTTGTAGCTGATAAGCCTTTTTGCCATGGGACAAATGAAAACTTGTATGAGCTTGGCCCCTAGAAATCTCCGTTACTTTCACTGAGCCATTAAGTCTAAACATTAAAAGCTGATCCCCAGAACACCGAAATGCTATACCTGTATTAATGGTGATTGTTAAAAAATGATATTTTAATCAGTGTGCGATACAGCTGAATTCCAGGAAAGTATCTGGTTTGCATTGCTTTATTTGGATCAGCTCAAAGCCTGAAGGTCACTGCTGGGGGATTCTCCCACAGACCAAATGCTTTCCTCTGCCAGCAGGAGGTGAGAATAAGAAGCTGTGCTAATATTGACTTATGTGGATACTTGTTAATACTTTACTAGAAACACCACAAACTGAAGTTTTATTTGCGTTAAAATAAAGTATTATCTACACGGTACAAAGTTTCATTTTAAAAAAAAATATCAGTAGTAGCCTCCTCCGAAAACACAGCAAAGAAAATATCTCTCAAAGGAAAAGGCTGAATGAATGAGATGAGAGTCGAAGGAAAAAAAATATTGGCTATTTTGGAGTACGTAATTTCTGGAGTCAGCATTTAATGAATGCACACTACTTGAAATCCAGGGGAAAAGTGGAATTTTGATCAGCTGGGCACGCTGCTTTATGTAATTATGAGTCAGAATCCATCTCCTCCTGTTCAGAAAAATCATATTACTGAAAATACCATCTAGGGTAAAGTGTGTTAGGGTCTCTTCCCAATAGGTAACTGACAGTCTCAAGTGAAATCTCCAGACTAATTTCTTTGCAAATTTACCATATCCTCTCATCAGAAGACTAATAGTTCTGTTGGTCTCCCAAGGAATCGGGCTCCAGTGCAGTCACTCAGCATCCCTCGTCCCTTCAAGCGCACAGACAGACCTATATTTAACCACATTAGTTATCCCACCCCATTCAGCACATGCAGAAGTCTCTGTGGGGTTGGGAATCTACATTTTACTCTAGTTAATCATATAATCTCAAACCAAAAATAGTGTCTGACAAAAACATACCTCTTCAGGTAAAGGGGGCTTTTTAGTGGTGCTCTTGTTTTAAATGACACTTCTATTTCTTCTCCTCTCTGGATTTACCAAATCATTTTATTTGCTTCTTACACATCACAAGAGCCCGTGGCTCCAGCTCAAACTTCGGCATTGACTTTATGAGTTCTTAAGCATAAAGGTCTTTATTAACTGAGTTTGATATCTGGGCTATGAAAACAGATTACTCGACGTTAGCCCATCTTTTGCTGTAAAAATGAAGATACCAACAACGCTGAGTACAAACCAGCTGAATTAGACACTCTAATATTCAGGGAAAATAAGGGCACTTTGGCAGAACTTACAAATGTTACAAAATATGGCATATTTAAAAAAAAAAAAAACAACAAACCACTTTATATCCCTAATACATTATACTTATTGATATTTGTATCTTTTCTGTTTAACCAGTTGTTGAGTACTGCTAATTACTTTTCATTACAATGAAAAATACAGATTATAATCAATTGACACCTTTACTATGTGAAAGACCTGAAGTAAAATAAAACATTATCAGCTGGTATGACAGTGATCTCCAACTCTTCAGACAAAGAAGGCCTCAGCACCATCTCAAGACAGTCCATTACTTGTTTAGGGTAACTAATATTTCCCTGTTGCTGCTGTAGTACGGACCACAGCAGGCTGAATTAAATAATTCTGCTATGATTTGCAGAGCTGGATTTTTATACAGGTGTGCAGATGAACCACACTAATTTGTTCATGTCAGTTTTCGTTGCTAATTTTTGGTCTATACATGTGGATAAAAGTCTAGCTTCCTTTGAAATATAGTTTGAGATCTATGTTTAAAATGTCTTTATGAGTTTAACCCAAAGGTAAATGCAAGAATAACCAGATTTACATTGCAGACTTTGAATCAGAGCTTAAAAGAACTATATGACTTGATAATCGTCCTTGTAATAATGAATAAAAAAAATCAGTGATAAAAATACAGTCACTTCAGAGAGTGACATCCCCCTTAAACCATTAAAAACTTTCTTCTTTTCATCCTTGCAAAGATCACCTTCTCAACTCCTGAATTCCCTCAATGACTTTCCTAAAAACTTGATTCTTCAACCAGTTTCTGGTCTTTGCCAGTGTAAAATTTGAATCTGCTTTGATTTGAGGTGCGATCCTTCACATACTGAGCGAAACCCAAATGGTAGCACATACATAAATGCCGTTACAATGGATAATACAAAAGTAGAAAAGAACCAAAATTGCATTAGCATTTCTCTGTAGCTTTGTATGCAGTTTTAGCAGCTAACTGAGCCTCCCGTGATTCTTCTTACATTTATAAAACTATAAAGTAAGTGGTGTGCCTTGTTTCTACCTCCACATGAATTTGTGGATGAGTTACAGTTTCTTACTACCTTAAAAAGACATTTTATATGTAGCGTAAGCTCAAACCATACAGTGTTTTGCTCTGCTTGAGAAGACTGGGCCACACACAGGAGACAAAATGCTCCCATTGGTATCAACTTGGCCAGCACATGCCTTTAAGTTTTGAGGTGTAATTGCCATGGCCAGCGACTTCTGCGGGGCCATGGTGCTGTGTATAGCTCAAGCTTAAAAAACTGAGTGGGTCTCATGGGAAAGCAGTTGCAAAAAAAACCCACCAAAACTGGCAGGAGAGAAATTAAAGTCACTGTCTACAGTTGCCAGTCTGGTAGGAGCTGGACTCCAGACAAGTTGGAGCTTGTCACTGAGCGACTGGCAATAGCAATAACTGGTTTTTTCAGATGAATGGGATAAGACAAGGTTAATGTTTATCTGAAAATTAGGAAGAAAATAGCATTCTTTGTTTTGTTAACTCAGTCTATCCTATTATAATATTTGCATTTTCTCATGTTTTCATGCATCTGGTTTTGTCCAAGAAAATATAAAATCGGCTGCAGATGTTAAGGCAATGAGAGGCTGAGACAAGATAATAGTGGAAAGAAGAGTATCTTAACATCTGTCCATTGTCAGCTTTTTCCTACGCGTCCTGCAGCAGCAGAGACCAGTTTTGGAGCGAGGATACTTTGATCCTGAAAGGGTCAGAGTTCTAATTCAAAGTTATCTTTTTCTATGGAAAAAATAGCAGATGCTCTGCTGAGTGACAGAAGGATCCTGGAGAACATACTGAGAGCAGGAACCACAAAGATAACTTAACCAGGATGTCATTCACTCTGTACTGAGACAGCAGCCAAACAAACCTAGTTTCAAATACCACAACTTAAATGAAGACAAACTCACCCAGTATGGATTCCGTTGTCCAGGAAATATTGGATTCATTTTCTCCCTCACGTAGCATATGCACCATTGTTTTGGCTATAAATGACACCTCCAGGTTACTCTTCTTATGCTACTGCATGGTACTACTATGGACTAAGCCCATTCCGAGTAGGGTTAATCTGGCTAATCAGTAACAAACATTTTTTTTCATAAAACTTGCTTATCTTAAAAATTTGCCCTTCATTATCCTCTTTTTTCTCCAGCGAAGCCAATAGCTCTGATTTTCTAAAAGATGAAAACGAAGCATCCATTATGCCTGAGAAATGATGATGCTTCCACTATGCGATGTTATGTTATTATTATAATTGTCTGCCCACTATTAGTGAACTCTTCCATTTGGATAGTGAAACTCTATTGGAAACAGCTTCCCAAACTAAGAAAAATGCCCGTGTCCTAATCATACACTACGCCCTGGTATGCACTATAAATACTGAGTAATGCTCAGCAGCCAGCCCCCGCCCCATTCTCTTGCAGCCTTTCAATTTCAGTCAAGTTCTAAATGTAAGACCACACAAGATGAGGAAGATCCAGAGTTGCTAAAATAGTGTAGACATAATTTCAGCCTTTCTCATGCCAGTTTTCTAAAGCGGTTCAAGAGACAACGTTGGCCTTAATTTAAGAGGTCTTTCAAATACTATGGCATGAGTGAGAGAGCTCCCATCGCTTTTGTAGCACCTTGATCGTGTGAGCTATACTGCACTGGTACCAGTCCAGCAAAGCCTTTAAGCATGTATCTATTTTTAAGTTCTGTTTCAATTTAAAGTAAGTCTCTTGCATGAGTCTGGAAAGCAGGATGAAAAAATAAGGAGAAAAAAAAAGACACCCACCCCTCTAGACGAGCAATTCATCTGTTAGATAGAAGTGGGCCTGTGTAGTAAGTAGATCTAAGTGACAGGAAAGACGACAATATAGAGACAGAGAAATGCTGGCATTACCATAGCAACTGCAGAACAGCGATTATGTGAAATACCATAGACAGTTAGGGGAAAAAAAAGAAGACGACTACTTATTTTCACCTGGATTCTCACATGCTATGGCATAGTTTCTTTAGCTCTAGGTATTACACACAGGGTCTGAGTCTTTCCCTTTCCCCCGCCAATTCAATGAGAGAATTCAGCAAATACTTAGTTGCTTGAATCACACAGGGGAAGATAGAGAATAAAAAAGGGGAGGAAAGGAAAGGAAAACTTCATATCCAAATGGGAGGAAAGAATGGGAGAGAAGTGAACAAAAATGGGAAACCTCCCGAACTGCATGCATGATGGACTTCTGGGGGGAGGCCCTGGAAGCAGAGAACTCGTTGGTCTTCCACTTGCAGCTACTTGAACACAGATGGTTGTGGTATCCATGCAGCGCTACTTTTCTCATTGTTTGCCTCACAGATAGGCCTTGTTTTCAAAGTCTCTGCTCTAGTCTGAGGGGTTTCAAAATCCATTTCTTGTCCATGAAGGGAGTTCTCTGTGCAGTTCAGTTGGAGGACGCTATACGCCCAGGCTGTGTTTTGCTGGCAGCCCATGCAGAATGGGCTAATCCAGACCAATACGCACTTGCCCAGTCCGAACCACATGGTCATACCTATGTGGTATTTTCTAAGCTGACTAATTGTCCAACTCATCACTGAACATCATCTGCTTCAGCCTCCTGAAGCACCTTTACCTGTTCCCTTTCTGTTGCTTTTTCACAGCACCGGGATGATGAAGGAGCCTCAAAAATCTCTCTTCATACTGCCAGATGGCCTCAAGCTAAGTGGTGACGGGGGCACTGAGTGTGCGGACAGCTATCTATAAAAATCAGATTTGTGACAATCTCTTAGAGAAACAGGCAGCAAAGCAAGTTGGATAGACAGGATTTCAGTGGACGCAAAAAACAAGTTTTGAGGGCAGTCTGCAAGACAGATGATAGCACATCCAGCAGGATCAGAAAGATGACAGTGCGACGATGCCGGTTGTTGTGGGTAGTCCCAGTTCAGCAGTACCTTCTTTCAAACATTGGACTAAGAATGAAAGGGAGTAAATCATAGCAAGAAATGAGGCAGAAGAACAAGGAGGACATCCTGGACCTGATCTTCTTCTTACAACACAATAGCAGTATCTTGGAAAATCTCCTGAAATTAAGAGTCATCACTGGTTATCATGAACCAGTGTTAGGATTGCACCGTTTTCTGCAGGGATTAGTATCTAGAATGTTTTCTTAAATAAGGAATAGTACAGTGAAGGGTATTGTACCTATGCAGAAAGAGCTGCTGACAAAAAAAATGAAGAAAGGAAAGGAAAGAAAGGAAAGAAAGGAAAGAAAGGAAAGAAAGGAAAGAAAGGAAAGAAAGGAAAGAAAGGAAAGAAAGGAAAGAAAGGAAAGAAAGGAAAGAAAGGAAAGAAAGGAAAGAAAAAGATTGTTGCTAAAAAAGCTTCAAGTAGGAGTCAAAAAAGCTGCATTTTGCTTGACTACTTTGCTTGACTACTTCTCTAGCTCTTCCTTGCTTTCTATTTCTACGTATGAAAAAAAAGATTAATTTCTAGCAAAGAGTATTTGTGTGGGTAGTAAATGATGAATTGTGGTGGCACATGTTGCTGTAAGGATATAGAACAGAGCTTATGCTCATAAACGTTACAGTGCAATGCCCCAAAATGCAAGGACAGGAATGGCACTAGCATATATTCTGTTTTATTGGGCGCTTTTTCTCATGTTGACATTAGTATTAACATATTCTTGGAGGCAGCCCGTATATTATTGATTATCAATCAAGAAATTTTTTTTTTGGGTACACGTACAGACAAAAAAATAATGTGCTACTGCACGGCTTTTCAAAGTCCATTTGTGAATACACGCCATGGTACAGAGCTGGAGACTGTCAGCAAGAGATTCCCAGAGTCAGCAGAAAAAGCAATCTATTACCTGTCTCACGGAGAGCCCTTTGGTGGTACCGCCTCCGCGAGCTGACCTGCTCGCTGCAGCAGAATGCAGAGATGGGTCACACTCTGCACAGTACATACTTTGACTCATGCCAAACCTAGCAGAAGGCCATTTAATTTTGACAACGTGAATTAATTCCATGTAACTTATAAAACAAAAGGAGTTGAGTTTGTTTCATTCTAGATCGATTCTGTACTTATTTTAGGCTTTTTATTAGCTTCCAATTTTTCTCAGGCTTGCCAGATTGATTGCATTGGATCGGGCTTTTCACCAAGAGCAAGTCAGGTTAAAACTATGCTGAACAGTGCTAAAAACAGTGCCCTGTACTGAATCACACAGCTAGTTGGGTAGAGCACCTGGGTGCCAAAATATAATTGCCCATTATAGCTCTCTCGGCCAAGATTTTACGTCATCATGATAGCTTTGACAGAACAAGGACATGGAGCCATGCAATCCACGTTAGCAGGCTACGTTGTACACCCATGCTCATAAGCATCCCTCTAGAAAAAAAAATTAAGCGTGATGACTATTATCTTTCTGGATTGACATTAGGGGGCAAGTTATGGTCACATACGCCATCAATGACTTCAAATTGTTGAGGATGACAGTTTTCTCTAGCAAAGTCAAGTGGATTTATACTGGAATAAAATAGCTATGAAACAGTATAATAAAGTGATTTTTTGCAATAGCAAATGCCTCAACTTAGCTTCAACACTTATTTAACTGGAAAGAGCCTTTTATAGCTAGGTAGATTCCAACACATCATCAAAATTGCTGATAACTGCTAGTTTGAGCATGAAAAATTATCTCTGTTATAATTCCATAAATCAGTATATCTTGTTATACTGGAACAGGGTTGCAATGGCAATTGATGGGACCAGAGGAATGGCGCTTTCTGGGTGGAAGTAAAATTGGGAGGGAAATACCCTAACCATCAACATCTCCAAACAGCGATGTAGAACTGCAGGGCGAGGGGAAAGGTATTTTACTGTCCTGCTGGATTCATTTTTGTCATTCAACCAACTATCCAGCAGGTTGACCTACATCTATTACTGTCTTTCCTGGTTAAAGAAAAAAAGACTTCCAAGCCTTTGAATAACAACACATGAAATCTGCATTCACTTCAAGTGGAAAATATTACAAACCCTAACCTGTTTAAAACATTCAAACCATTATTTTCCACTTCCATCATTCTTTCCATATTCTGCTCTATTTTTCTTGCCAAAACAAAACCTGTTATATAAGTTTTTATGCCTCATTTTGTATATTCCTTCAAATTCACTTCTATTCATTGGTTTCCCTCTGCCTTCTAAATTTAGCTGGTGCCACCTTTTTTTTTTTTTTTTAACCCAAATCTTTTGTCACTCTACTCNNNTTTTTTAGCCCCAAACTTTTTGCAGCCTACTCTTTTTCTGGTTTTAGATTAGTTCCTATTTGACATTTCCAGATCATCCATTTGGCTAGCAATAACATGCGCTTTTAAAAAACAGCAAGGAAAATAGCCTCTCCCCAGGGAGCAGTGAGGGACAGGGAAGAAAACGCTGCAGCATTTGCAATGCCCAAGCAGCAGGTTCTCCGCGGCTGCGGTCAGGCTCTGTCTCCTCAGACATCCTTTCCAGTCAGTACCAGTGACAAGATACTACCGGCTCTTTCCAATTGCAATACTTGTTGTCAGCCATTTGGGGTGAACACCAAATGCACTAAAAAAAAAAAAAGTTATTAATTAACAATAAGCTTGGTTGGACATGGC
>VYZW01010781.1:5569-37504 GCA_013401315.1 Balaeniceps rex | reverse complement strand
GTTGGACATGGCTGAGGAGGAAGCAAAGAGTCACCGATGTGCTTCTAAATGTTGAGAGTTCAGTCTGGCTTGTGTAATTTGAAAAATGGAAACCTTCACTCTGAAATTATATAAGCTTATAAAAAAGATATAGTTTTGGTTCAGGCTAGGACTGCTTTTGCCGGAAGTCAGGGGTCCCGAGAAATCTCTTAGAAAATTTATGCCTTGGGCTGGCGCTGTCAACATGTTCTTTCTCAAATACCCATCCCATTTCTGTGAGGCAGGAGGTCAGATGGGTGACTTCAAAGAACAGAAAATATTTTGTGTCTACTTCTTTGCACAGGAGCTTGAGATTGTACTACTAAGAGATGAACGACCTTATGACAAATTCCCCAACTTTGGGAGTAACCCGAGTAACTTTTTTTCATGTCACAAGAAGAATGGGAGGAAAAGACATGAAGTCTTTGAATGTTTTCACATCTTCAGAGCACAAACTGCTATAATATATCGAGTCAGAGGAACAGAGGTCTACATCAGTGATATTTCTGCACAGTTTGCAACCAGGACTAATGGAGATAATCCATCCTGAGGCAGCCTGAGTCCTGATTTGGATTTGAGAGCCTGATTTTCAGCAGAGTCCTTATGCAAACACAAGATTATGTTCACTGCAGTGTTAACATGGTCAGCATGAAGGTCTTGCCCTGGCCAGTCGCGTGTTGGTAAGCAGCTACACTGTAATGACACACAAGTCAACATTTCCTCTCTGCTTGCTTCATCATTTTTGCAGATACCGCTATGCTTCATGGAGAAGAGCAATGTGCTTTATGCAATGTTTGTTTCCCAGTCTGTGTAGGAAAAGTAGTTATCTCCTCATGAGGGGGAAGACAGAAATCACTACCTACACATGAACGGTTAATTTTGCCCCCTCATGGGAGACTGGGCAGGCTGCTATTCCCCATGAAATTAAGACTTGTGGTAGCCTCTACCCCCGTTAGTCCAGGGTTAAAGTATCATTCAAGACAGATATGAGAATTTGTTTATAAATGGAAAAGATTTGGGCATTAAGATTCGAGTACAAACCTACATTAACCCTGCAGCTAAGATATCCTGTAATTGTTCTGCTGAACAGAGGCCTCAACAAAAGGTTGTCCTTTTTCTTCGCTAATCGTACTTAAATCTTCTCAAAAGGATTGCTGATCATTTCCATAACATCATTAAAGCCTACTGCCTTTGTTTACAAATACGTAGATGTTTCTACTGGGTTTCACCATCTGTCCATTCATAATTATTCTAGATGTTCATTGTCATCTTTACTTGGCCGTTTCCCTTTTTACAGTGCCTACTGATTTCATGTCCCCCGCTACAGTTAAGAACTGAGAGAAATAAAAATACAGTAGACTGGGAAACACTTAAAGGCTTAATTTTTTATGCCATCCGATTTCTGCTAACTTCTGAAAAACAAATCATACCCCTTGGCAAGACATCACCGACTTTCGGTGTTCGCTAACAGAATGGAATGAGGCTGTTAGATGATGGAAGGGTTAAACCGGGTTAAACAAGATTGCTCTATCATTAGGGATGATGCTATCTGTGACAATCAAACACTTTGCAGAGGCTTCATTCTGCAATCCCAGCAAGTTTTTCAGAACTTGCCAGCCCTCCTTAAAGTGCATGAGATCAGCATCTTCCCCAGTGAAAAATCAGAGCTGATCCTGTTGTTTCTCTGCATCANGCTTTTTTTTTTTTTCAAGGACATATATTTCCTCTTGCTGGGAATTCACACTGATGAACCCTTTGGTTTTGCTGAGTCCCTCCCTTTACATTTCCCCAGGGTTGCATGTGAGGTTGAGCACCGCAAGGGAAGGCCATCCAAGTGAGTTGTGTTCCCTCGTCGTGGGGAAGCACACGCTCTGCTGTCACAGTCTCTGTACTACCGAGAGGAAGACACAAAGTTTATTGCTATTACTCCTCTGCCTTTTCAAGCCTTTATTTTCTGAGATTCTCCATGCTTAGTGATTTGGTCTCACATTTATACAACACAAAATCTAATAAAAGTCTATCCAACCAAGAAGATAGGGCTTTTTAACTGCTGTTCTGTAGAAAAACACTCTCTGCAGAGGGGGTAGCAGTGCTCTCGCTGTGTAACCCTACTTCATCAAACTGGTATTAAATAATATCTTAGAACCTAAACTTCCTGACTTACTGACACCTTTAGTTATTGACTGCTGGGCAGGTTTTATTAATATCTTTCATCTTTGTACAATCATTTTTTTCATCTTAGCTATTCTCAGGTACCTTTCTCTAGATGATCCCTTCCATCCCTCACTATTCTTCATTTGAGACCTTCTGTCACTTGTTTGACAGCAAAGCCACCAATTTACGAAAGTTGCTGTTCTTTTAAATGAAAGTACACTACGAGAGATTTTAGTTTCTCTTTGTTTGAATATCTTGATTCACAAAAGCCAACCTAATCATTTTATGAGACTTAAAATTCTTTGTAGCCCCTAAACCATCCAGTAAAACAGTTTATGTCTCCTTAAACAGCTGTAAAAATGACCTGCAATTTCTATCCGTACCTCTTACAATGCCATCTTGAGAAAGAACTTGTGATTAAACTTGGCCGAGTTCTTTATCTCTGACAATATAACATAACAGCAAATAATATGAAACCAACAGCCAGTGATTAATAAATATCTGTAACATATGAAATGTTTATCTGTGGAGTTTACAGAACTATTTATAATGGAGAGGAAAATCAGCAGAAAAGATTCAAGTGGTACATCAGAAAAAATTTCCTAAAATCAAGACCTCTTACTGGAAGAAATCAGGACTCCGAGCTGTTGTATAACATTTTTCAACCAGGGATCTCAAAGCCCTTAAGAAAGGATGTTAATAGTCTCTCCTCATAAAGGAAGACCTACGGTGCAGAGGAGCAAAGTGACTTGCCCTCAGATCGAGGCCAGACTGGCTTCTCGTCTTAATATACCAAAATATCCATATTTTAATAATAAAATAAGACCATGAGTGAAACCTGAGCTCCTTAAAGGCTCCTTAGGGAGGCCATGACCCATGGATAAGTGCCTTATTTTGTTTTTAACAGCATTATCTTCCGTAAGACACGGAAACAATATTAATTCACTTAAACCTGACCTGGACAAACAAATGGCTAGTTGTCTAATAAAAACAGTCCTTCTGCTGTATGGACAAAATGCAAAGAAATAGATAAAGTGTAAAAATACTGAAAAGACCTTGAGCCATCCTTCTGCTTTTCTCTAAAGCATGTTCAGCTGCGCCTTCTGCTACTTTAAGAGCTGAAATGGGAGAATGGGTGGTTCTGTTTGGCAAAGACAGTTCAAAGGTGGAAGTGTCTGCTTCTCTACTGATAGCACCGAAAATGCTGACCTTCTCTAGGAGGAACCAGTCACTTTGCTAGTGTGGTGCATCATAGGTCTAAGGTGGGCTCTGTCTCATTCCTTGGCTGTGAGATGACATTGGAGATGTTTGGATGAGGTTGGCTCACTAGCCCATTAATTACTGAACTGGACTCTTAAATAAATGAAAGCTAGAGTAAATGTAACATAAAGAGTATTCACTACATTAAAGAAAAAAAACACAAAAAACCTCATTTCTTTAAACAAATGAACACTGATGAAGTGGTGCAGGCTTGGATGGTGATTTCAGTGATGATCAGAATGTGGAGCGAATGCCTTATATTGCCAGAAAAATATCATCACTATATGAATGATAGGATCTTTGTTTTAACAGATCCATACTCATACTATTTTATAGTCTCCTGATGTAGAAGAATTCTTTTGTACTTGAGATCCACAGCTGCCCAGCATTTGCAACACTTCATGAGCTGAAATGTAACATCAACCTGGAGTCGCAGATACGAATGTTATGCACAGTGGAGATTTAAGGATAGAAACTCTTTATTCTATTGAGGACAACCAACAGATTCCTTATGGCCACAAGGAAAACCACATAATTTCCTACGCTATCAAAGCAACCTTGATCAGAGCAGTAAACCAGCTGAAATTTCAACCAGCTCATTTCAGATCTGTTGGGTAGGTGGTCAGCAAGTGCTTCCACACCCACAGGCTGCAGGGAGAGTATAAGGGTCAAGAAGGAAGAAAAAAAACAAACCAGAACACACAAAGTTGTAATAGAAACGCATTTTTGTATAATTCAGAACTTATTGTATAATAAGATCATAAGTTAAGATCCGTGTAAACATATGGACACTTTCCCAGAGTAAAGAACCAGCTTTCTATTTCATTCATAGAAAGGAATATATATTTGGACAGGAAATCATTAGGAATAATTAATTTCTATGAACATGCATTGTAATTTGTCTAATTTGGCTTTGTAGTGTCAGCCACTGCAAAAGAGCACTCAAAACAAACGCAAATGTTCAATCGCAGCTGCAATAGTTATTTTTGGAAAGTACAACATTAAAATGCTGACAAGGTCAAGGGAATCCGAGACACCTGAGTGAGAAAGTGAGGCTTTAAAGTGCTCAGGAGGTTGAGGAAATTACATCCACCCCCACCCCCACACACAAGTACTGTACCTCGAGATGCTTAGGGACTCAATTTTTCTAAACAGCAACTTCAGCTGCCATTACAAGTAGTACTGAAGCCATAGCAAATTCAAAAGCAATTTTGATTTTCTTTTCTCAAGTGACACCATGTAGCTCTGGGATAAATTACTTTCAGATGCTTTAAACATAATTTAAAACATACCACTTACAATAAGGAAAACATTATTGTTTATGAATGTTTTATAATGATATTATGGAAAAATCCATCTTTGCTCAGATGATGGCAAGAAAAGAAAGATCGGGGAAAAAAAAAAATCTTGGAAGGATAATGCTTGCCAGGTTACTCCCATTAGGTCAGGAGATGCAATAACCAGTTTTATTTATACCCAGCAGTACAGTTAGGAAAATGATATCAACTTAAAAGATCTTTAACAACTCCAAAAATTATTCTAATTGTTTTATTACAATATTAATAATTAAAACCCTTCCAAAAATGGATCAAACATAATTTGCATATCTACTAAACCCTGCAGGAGCTGGGAATACAGAAAGAACCAATATGCAAAGAAATTAGACTTAATAAATTTTGTAGCCCTTTATTCACCTCAGTGGAGATACTAATAGCATGGATTAGTAATTTACGATGATTTAAATTTATTTCTGGACAATATGAGGAAATGGCAGAGGAGGGCAGGCACAGCATGAAGGAAGAGGTTGTGACCTGTGCGACCTGCCTGGCTGGGCTCTGAGGGCAGGCAAAGAAGGAGCTGGTTTATTTGTGCATGTGCTAAATGGGTGGCCCTGGACCAGAGGAGTCCAGGGTCCGTCCTGCCAGCATCCTGGTGGGTCCCCGGGGCCACTGCGCTGCTGTGGGCAGAAACCTCCGGAGGCTCAAGCAGGAGCCTGAGGGCCGCGGCTGTGTGAGGCCTCAGCCTGAGCTCCGTGTCATGGCAGGATTGGTAGGGTTTGACCCCAGATGTGCACACACCACGCCAAGCTGAGGGTGACCGTGGCCGTGGAGCCACATCTGTCACCTGAGAGAAAAGGCCTGAAACAGGAGTGGAACGGGATGGAGTATCACAGCTTCTCCATGCCGTACGATGCCACAGGTCTCATTGAGGCATCCAGCCACCCTTTCCTCCCTGTTCCAACAGCTTTTTCCAAGAACTGTTTTTATGAAAGAATTAAGAAAATGGTTCTATTATTGAGCAAGCTAAGGGAGAACGATGCAAAGTCTGTTGTCTTAAATATCCGAGTTACCTCCTTTGCACAGCGGTGTTTTGGCATCCCTGGATTCTGGTATCACCCAGTTCTTTGGGGCCCGACATTTGTTTTAACTTGATTTTGTTAGCGTACACACCCAAATGCTAACATTGGGGTTGCTTTGGTTTTGGGGTTGTTTTGTTTTGTTTTGTTTAAACACAGAGAAAGACAACTCATTTTTCTGTTCCCCAGAGCACACCCAGGTAGTCTGCTGCTTTCTGCGAACTCTAATAGCCCAGAGGAATCATGTGCTCTTTGATTATAACCTGATTATGAAATTAATTTCCCTTTTCTTGTACTTGTATTGTGTCGTCTGACTCTGAAAGCCTCTCCAAAGGCAGCATTTCCCCTCTACTCAAAATTAGAAAAGCGTTGGAACGCAACAGAAAATTCTCGTTTTTGAAATGAGTATTTATACTAAATGAGTATTTATACTAAAGGTAAAAGACCATCTATAAGCAAGATTAAGATTTTAAACATTTTTCTATGAAAGCCAGTTCTCACTTCACCAGGAGGGAAGCTGCAGCGACACACAAGTTTGCCCTGAGAAGCAGCACAGTCCCAGGGCACCTCTGGTGACGATCTGGGGGAAAACCACAAGGTATTTGGTTCCTTTTCCTGAGGAAGAGGAGGCCGTGGGCCTCCTGCTCTGCCCTTGCCCTGGGACAGGCGGACGGGCCGCATTCGGTGCCTCCTCTCTCCCTCCCCACGCAGGCTACAACTGGGCAGAGGAGCCAAGGAAACGGGAGGAAGATAATAAAATATTGGGTCATATCGCTTCCCAGAACACCGGCCTTGTTTATCCTAACGGAGAGCACCAGTAGCGGTGCCAAGGAGGACAATCATAGAATCACAGAATCATTTGGTTGGAAAAGACCTTTAAGATCATCAAGTCCAACCGTACCTGTCCACCACTAAACCATGTCCCTAAGCGCCTCGTCTGCCCGGCTTTTAAATACCTCTGGGGATGGCATAACTCAGGGCCATTTGTCCTCAGCTCCTTACAGGACAATGCAGGAAACTCACTTGATTAAAGAAACAGCTCTGTACTTCATTGCTCTTGATTTCTTTCTTATTCATGAATCTCTGGATAAATTCAACCTACTTTCCAATATCATCAGAACAACCCCAGGAACATTTGAGAGATAAAGCAGTCGCGTGATGTAGCGGAGCCAGAGCTTTAGCAGCCACGGCTGATAGAGACCGAGCATAGGCATGCCCTTTAAAACCTGAAGGGAGAAGAAGCACTGATGTTTCTGTTTATGAAATAAATAAGTCCAAAAAGCATAGCATGCTGAGACATCGGGCTATTAGCAGGAGCCCTGCTGGCAGCCCACTTAGGAAAAAAAACCCAAAGCTGTGACAGCAGATTAGGTTCAGGAGTTGGGTTTTTTTGCTTTGGTTTTTTTTTGAAGAAGAAGTATATAGAGAAGTCAGCGACCTATTTCAGTGATCGCTCCCTCCAAGACTAAAAGTAACACACACCCCTATACCTCTGGGGTCAGTCAACAGCTCAGGCCAAACACCCAGCAGATGTAAGTGACACAGCTCCCTACCCTCCCTACACAGCTCCCTACCATCCCTGACAACGTAGGACCTGACTGCAAACAGCTTGGTGGCAACGGGCAGGCAGATGGCTACACGGATAAGCAATCACTTAATACGCAGTTCTCCAGAAGACTAAGCTAAATTTGTGACATTCATATTCACTTTATGGGACCTGCTGAGGTCTTTCTTTCTGAAAAGAATTGATCTGTTTATTAATTGATTTTTCCACAGTAATTACCAGAATTTGGGGTAACTGCTTTATGGTGGAGTATCAAAAAATAAAACGAATACACATAAGTGGTCACCAGATGTCACTGTCTCGTCATTCCAACACGGCCAAAAAATATAAATCCATCAGCAGAAAACAAAACCATAGAAACAAGAGGTAGGATGAAAGCTGGAATATGAAGAGACAGACTCCTTGTTAGTCAGCAGAACTGGAAGAACAAGATGTCGTGGTTTGCTTTGTAACAGGTTTGTCAACTCTGCTGTAATCACTGATTAATTACATTAATTTCCCGGGTTCCCCCCCATCGGTAGATGTCACCTATTACCTTACAGTGGTAGAAGCTCAGGATGATCAGTGACTCTGGTGTGAGGACTCTTCCAATGAAAACAGACAGGTCTTTATGGTCAAGACCACAGTAATCTGTTTGACCGGCTTTCTGAGTGGCTTCTTGCATTGCACATCTTTTAGGAAAATTCCAGTTCTGTGAACATGTCTATCTGGGGTCAGAGGGCTCCCTAAGTGATGCTAATATTGAAGGAATTTCAGTAGCTCCTTGTCAAATAGCACATCAGCATTAAAAATACTGCACGGCTTGCGCATTGCTTTACTCCCAGCTGCTGTAGGGAGGGATAGCTGTACTGTCACCTCGTCCTGGGGCGAGACGTTGTTCACAGCACAGGTTGTTTTGGGCAAGGGCAGAGCTTTCGGGTGTTTTAAACACCACTGCCCTCCATGGAAGGAATGTTGTACTGGTAGAATTAAATCCCCAGGAATGTGTCTTTGAGCTCTTACGTATTCTTTGCACCATTTTGGAAAGCGTTATATAATGTTTTCAAAGGCACAGGGCATAGTGTAAGTGGGACTATTAGACTGAAATCAGCGGACTAGAAAAGTGAGTGGATATCTATCTGTAGTTGCTCTTATATTAGGTAACATGGTCAAATTCACAGTGAGGATTTTTAAAACGTCTACTCGGGCAGCAGGTTCTTTGGGGAAAGGAAATGGTCCGTTGCATTATTTAAGAGCAGCACGCACCTCTACCCTTTCCCACCTGCCCCACAAATTAAATGATTCATTTTATTTGAGCTAAGAATATGACTTCTACAAAACTGTTTTTCCAGGTAGGGTGTCTCTTTATGCCAAGTGCTTTAGAAACGCAGGGTAAAGACAGTCACTCTAATGAATATCTTGGAATCTGAACACAAAAGGCAGATGGAAAGGAGTTTTAATCTTTTTAAAAGAATGAAAAAACACAGCGTAGAAAGACTAGTGGTCATGTTTCCAAAAGGGGTCATCAATTAACAATTCTTTCCTGTTTCCAATTATTTTAAAGCGCCTGTCCGTTAGCAATTTCACTAAGATCATATTGCAACTCCTCATTAAAACTGACAAGTTTTAATGGGAACTCCAAGTCCAATAATATTCCATCTACTTTTAACAGAGTCCTTTACATTTGCAAATCTCAGAATGATTTAAAGCAAAGTCAAAGATTTCAAGTCCATTTAAAAATGGGGATTGAGGACTTCTGAGTGGTTTGCCTACCATGACCTAGAAGACCAAGGGCAGGGCCGGACGCTGAATCCAGTTCTCATGACTCCCTGTTTAGTGTTCTGCTCAGGCCAGCCATATTGACTAATAATAGCATTATCTTCTGGAATAAGGTTGAAATTTTATGGACTTGCAATGTCCTCCTGCACAAAAGTACTCTATTCTTCCATAAAGACGGTGCGTGGCTACAGTACAATAAACTGCTGAAAATCTGCATGTCAAAACTGCATCTCACAGCTGAAGATGCCTGCGAGTTATCTAATTACAAACATTTTTTACACTTAAAATCACAAGAGGTATCACGCACAGAGAATGAATAATGCAATGTATCTGCATATGTGCTGTCAAAAGGGCGAAACAAAAGCCTCCGAAATTCATCATGATGCACAACAGCATCACCAGCACGATGAGAGAACACCGCACCTCTAAATGAAGTAACAAGTTGTGTGCGTTCTCCCCAGCGTTACAAGGCGTGTGGCAGCATTATCAATCTCTGTGAACATCCTTCTCTCGCTCCCTGCTTTGCTTTAGAGAAGTTGTTGCTCTAAGGGAAACTGCATACGCCTGAAGTGAACCAGGGACTCGATGGCTTGCGCTTGGGAGCTCCCTGCTTGGCTTGACATAAGGTCAAGTGCTCTTAAAGCTGCCGGATGTACTGCTAAGGACTGCTGCCTTTACCCATTTTCAGCTGCTGCTTTAAAAATTGCTTCAGTTGACTCCTCAGTTGACAGATACCTGTATACATACGTAATTAACTTGGAGACGGGTAGATGGGGATATTGCTTAGCCACTCAGTATGAGCTTGTCACCTTGGCCTTGCTTTTTTTTTTTCTTCCCCTCCTTCCAGTTTACGCTATGCTGCTTCATTCCAAAGAAAAAATTGGTGCTGTATCAAAAAGAATTTGATGCATTTTTTTATATAATGCTGATATTGCTTATACTGGATTTTTATAATGTTACCATGACAATTTTTGAACTTGATCATAGATTATCAGGACAAAAAAAGAAAAAAAATCTTCTACTTATTATTTACTGTTTTGCCTGAGTAACAATTACAGCATCAAGGCTACTTTGGAGTTAGGTATTAGAACTTTTAGCATAGCTAAAGACTGGTAGCATTGGCCCTGTAAGCTTTCTTAGTGATACCTGTGTGAAAGGTTTGCTGACACTAATAAACAGTTGCAAGTTAAGTCTTCTTCCTTAGGACAGGCAGCAAAGTACTTTTATAGAGGTACTGCATGTTACTACAATTCGGAGAAGCTATGATCGACTCGGAGTAGAAAACTGCAAAAAGCTGAGAAGGAGCTTGGACCGTATATTAATTTGAGTTCTTATTGTGGAACAAAGTAAAAGCTTTCTGGCTTGTAACTGTTACAGAAATGCATGCAATTATTATTTTTTTTGTGACAGTTTTACCTCCATTAAAGCTCTGGAAAAACCATCAAATATTTGCCAAATGGAAAAGGCTGAAATGCTAGAGAAAAATGTATTGAGCAATTTGATAAATTATGAGGGGAGAAAAGCCATCAAGCTTTTCTGATTATAATTTTACATTCAGATCTCATAGTAACACCTAGAAATTCCAATCAAGTTACAACCCCAGCATGATAGGCGTTGTCCAGTAATATAGCAAGCGAGAGCTCCTGTCCCAAAGAGATCAGCATATTAATATCACGGGATTTAGAAGATGCAGTAATTACATTAAGCATCAAATTTGGCCTTAATGCAGCCAAGACCTATGCATTGATCTCCAAGGAATAAAACTCTGTGCTAGTGTTCAGTTACACATTCTCTATTGAATGCATTTGCAAACTATGGATATTCACGGTCTATCGCTAAAAGTCATTTCAGATGACCTGTCTTATTTTCAGACAAAAAGCAAACGGAGTAAAGTTTATTTAAACAAACTCATTGGGGCTGAAAACCTTATTTCCTAGTAGGACCACTCAGAAAAAGACAGTATCCATGGGGTCCTTAAAGTGGTCTTACATGGTCCAGTGTAAGCTTCACTGAAATCTAATTGAAAGCAATTGGACTGAATTAGCTGACATAGAATCTTAACTAAAGGATTAAAATGGCTAAAAAAAGGGAGTAGCTGAGCAACATGTGCGATGATAGAAATGCCCCATTACCCCGTCACTTGGAGTCACAAAGAAAACAATAAAAAAATTAAGTAGCAAATGCTTTAGACTATGTTGAATCTTACCAGTGGGGTTTTTAAAAGGGCTAAGTGTTTGTCTCCTCTTCCACTGGGGCCAACAAAAGTCTCACCACTGTCAGTAGGGATAGACATGTCCCACTGGGGGGTTAGTGGGGACAGATGTGTCATGTCTGGTCCCTGCCTCCTGTCCCCCGCCAAAAAAAGAAAAAAAAAAAGTACCCAAACCTGTAGGATTCCCTACAGAAGATGCATGCACTGTATCCTTTCCAAAGCTGAGGGTACGGGGAAAGTACTTTGTCCCTTTGTGGACTGAGCAGCGATGCCAGCCTCAGGTCCCAGGCTTTTCAAGGACCTACACAAAGACTCTTCAGGCTCAGCATCTCCTACCCACCTCTTTGAAAATTCAGGGAGCCACCGGCTCCCAAATTTGTTTATGAGACTACGGGGATTAAATGGATTGGAGTAGACAGGAAATCACGGCAGCAGCTTCAGTTCAGCACAGGCTAGTCCTCACTTGCTTAAATGCTTTGCTATCCTGGGGAAAAAGTAAAACACAAGGCAGAAGGGGTAATGCTGCATCAAAAGGTCAAATTCCCTTCTGTCACAAGCACCACGGCCATGAGTCCTCTCTATTGGCATACTGAGGTCAATCTTAAGAAAAGTTGGGCTCTTTTCCCTTATCCTGATGGATGGCTGCTGCTGCATCTCAGTACTCTGGTGGATGGGAACCTGCTTCTAAACTGCCAGTCTGAAAGTATTAATGTCTTCTCTATATCCATTTATTCTTGTATCACCATTATTCTTCTCTCTCCCTCCATTTTTATTTATATTTAGCAACGATGTCCCTATTCAGACTCCATTCTGTGAGAATGAATGAGACAGCCCCTAGTTTCCTCCTGCCTGATCAACTTTCCATTCTCCTAATGACATTAGTAATCTTCTTTTGCTCCTTTTCTGATTTTAGCTCATCCTTCTTGAACACAAATGAATAGAATTGCAAAGATATGCCAAAGGAGGCCGTATCAACGCTTTGTGCAGTGCCTTAAAACTTCCCCTCTTTATCAGGAATTAGTCTCTGCTGCATACTAAGTTTTAATGTACTTATTCTGCACGATCTGCATGATGCTGCAAAGTGCCAAGCTCCTTTTAAAGCAGGAGGGGGGAAATTAGCACTTGCAGGAGGATCCAGATGTGGAAATTGGACTACGTTTTCACTTTAACTCTGCTTCTCTCAAAAGAAACTCCTCCATTAATGAAAAATAAAACATGCAAGGAAGGGGAGGGGAAGCATGTGAATTCTGGTGTCATTTAAAAGTACTTCTGAAGAACATGGGCTGAAATGTTGACTAACTGCATCCTACCTGACCTCATTTTTGAAGGTTACTGGGGCACTTATTGGTGACGGAAGGGGATGGTTCCCAGTTCTGGTGCAGAATAGAGAAATTCCTCAGTAAGAAGGTTTCACAGGAGAAAAACTATTTCCTTCTGAGTTCTACTGGATTTTTGAAAGTCTTTGTGATGAGTGAAATGATGTTAGCTGTTCCGGTGAACAGCTTCTTGTAGATGGTGTAACTGCCAATGCACTCTTGTTTACTCTTCTCTGGAAACAGCAACATAGCTTTGTGCAAACTAAATGCAGTTAGCTTGATGCCTGGGTTCTTCTTTAGACAGTCTCCAGCACTTTGAGCTACAAAGGGTAAAATTGCTAGCACTGATCTGATGTAGAGTCAGGCTAACTTGATATACTGTACAGCAAGTATTGATCATGATGCCAGCCAAAGCATTGCACTTCCTTGTATCTTCTTTGATATGCAAATGGCTCTGCAATATTCTACATGCTGTGCCTTGAAATCTCTAGAAGGAGATGTAGTAGAGAAATGATAAGCTGTCTGCTTTAAGGATATCTGTAAATATCCTTATCACTTTATATTGCCCCTTAAAAATAATAACTGCCAGTGATGCAAAAGGCAGGGTAGTTCCAAGAAGAGGGATGAAGTAATAATTCCTGGGGAAAGCTGAGAATAAAGGACTGTAGCAGTATGCAAAATAATAGACTCTTTGCATCTTCTGCTCTTCCTTTAATGTCTTTAATGTGTTGTCCCACTACACTGTACAATGGGCAACTGTAGAGAGTTGGCAAAACTTCTTCATTTGCGCTGTAGCTCCTTCTCAAGACTGTGCAAGTAGAGAGGTTAAGCAATGCATGGAGGGGTAGATCTTACCCNAAAATGTCATAATATTTTCTTTAACACCATTAACCATTCTACAAATTCAATCAACATAGTCATTGCAATTACATAATTAAAACTCAGAACGACATAGTATAATTGCTGTTTTATGGCCTTCATTACATAATGAGTGGTTTTATAGCAATCTCAGCTAACTCTGGATTTGGGTAATTTGAAAAAGTTGTTGATTTCCACAGTGCCACTCATGATTTAATCCAGAATACTTCAAAAAAGAGGAACTCTGTTGAAAAATGTGGTTTGTGGTTTCTTCTTTTAAAAGATTTGAAAGGGGGTTCCTTTTGCAAGGGTTCGCTAAAAGCTTAAAAACTCAGAAAGTGTAAAGTGGATTTTTTGAGGCATAAATAGCCAGCTTTGAGCTGATAAAATAATAGAAATGTTCAGCTCAAAGTGATTTTTAATGAAGATGATAAGCCCCAGAAAATAACAATTTATGGGCAATACATAACTTAAATCGGCAGCTCAATCATGGAGTCTCTGCCTCCCACACACCAGATTACGTGCTGTGCATCTCAAGATCTGAAGCATAAAAGACACAGCCTAAGGAAGAGAAGGAAAAAGAAAAAAAAAAAAGAAATCTTTGTGTGTTTATTGTGCCTCTCAAATATTGGTTCAGCTTGAGAGGCTTTCTGTCCTACGGTTGCCTCTTCCAGCTACCCAGGAGATGGTCTGCAACTCAGAGTCTTTCCTTCTCCTCGTTTCCTCCTGTCCCTGTGCTATGCCCACCAAGCACTGTGAAGGTGGTGGAGCACTGGATAGTGTACGCCAGGTCTACCTCATCCCCATTTCGTGGTAGTTGCTATGGGACCTGTTAATCCCTCCAGTCTGAGGTTTGTTTTGCTTAAGAATAGTATAAAGAGCTCCAAGATGAATGGTAGCAATCAAGCAATGCATACAAATCCTTACGACAGCATTTCTGGGCATCACACTAGAAAACAAGAGAGGCAACCAACTGCCACTTTTTATTAGTCCTCATACAGTCACAATTGCATAAGTATCCCCACGTTATACAGCAATCAGTCTGCAATTGTCGCTTGCGTAGATGAACTAGAGTAACAAAACAAATTATTGTAAGCACACACAACACCAAGCACGAGATCTCATTGCAGGCTGTAAGTCTGAGAAAGCAGGTAAGTTTTGGAGGGGTTAGCTTGCACAGTTTTTATCAGTCCCCAGTCTAGGTGGGATAAAGCTGGCTGAGATATGTCTATATAAGCTTAAGTCAGACCTTTAGCTGATGAGCAAAGGTATTTTTGGATCATCTCTTTTGCTATCACCAAAAAACATAAGCTAAGGTTGCATGAAAATCTCATCTATTCTCATTTCATATACTACAGAATATTCTGATGTCAGTGTTTGTTTTTTTCTTGCCAAAGAGAACAAAATTTCAGATACGCCAACCCCCCGAAAAGGTGTACATTACAGAACATGTTACTAATTGAAGCTGAAAGCTGAACTCTTAAAGCATATTTATAATGTAAGAATACTCAATGCTACAGTACCAAGATTGGCATGAATAATTCAAAATATTTCTCAAATTTGTTGATAACATAATAATAATAATCAGAAAAAACAGTTCCCTATATATACTGTAGTGAGATAATACTAATAAGAAGTGTCACACTTGGGCAATAACGGCAAACCAATATTCTCCAGGTTAACTAAAGGAAATTCCAGTTTACAGCGTGCAGATATTGGGGAACAGGGGAGTTACCTCTCTACCACCACCTGTGTGTCTAGAAGTTTGCATGCATTCTGTTCTTCAAATAAACCACAAAAGCTTCCTCTAAATGCATTTGCAGTGTTACTAAAGGGAAGCTTGCCCTGCAGCAGTGGGTGGTAAGTGCTTATTTATGACTGTGAGCTAAAGGTACTATCATCTTCAGAGCATGAGACCTTCACAGTTAAAACAAGCTGATTAAGGTTAATGAGTCAATTAATTGTGCACCTAGTATGATGACTAGTGGGTAACATTCTGCACTTTTTGTCCTAGGGAAGTATATAACAACCCAAGACCAAGAACAGAGTTATTTGGGTTAGAAAAAGATACCGTCATCCCTGCATCTCTTAAGCCTTGAATGAAATCAAAGACAATTAAATATGTAGGCAGTTGGTTTCTCACCAGTGTTACAACACAGAAATTTTTTTTTTCCCAAAGTATCATCAAGACTTAGGGCATGTGTGTAATATCTGAAGTACTTACTCAATTGATAAAGTCGTGTTCATGACTTGTTCATGGTTGGCACCACAGGTGCGCAATGAACATTTTCATCGTATTGGCACCCATGCAACTCACGCAGTCCTCAGCCTGTGTTTGCTAATGTAACTACAGCTTAAAAATATCAATATCAAAAGATTACATTCTACAGGACTAACTGAATCAATACAACAGTTTTAATTTGATTCTTATTGAATAAGCATTCAATTTCATGGCTAGGGGAAGCCTTAAGTTCTTGCTTCATTCACTCTTTTATTACCTAAAGTCACCATGTTTGATGGATATTCATTCATGAATGAACTTTTGGCCCTTTGGCAAAGAATAAGATTAATTTGTACGTGCCTCGTGTATTCAAAAGCATCATTTATGTGCAACTCTCATTTCTAAACACACCCAGAAAAGACGTCTTCACAGTTCTTTTACCTAAAGCGGGATTCCAACCTGTTGAATGACATCATGCAAACGACATCAGGAGGTTTCATGTTCAGCCCTAAATGGATTTCTAGTCAAATTTGCCTAATCTCATTGCCAGTAACATACATTAAATCTGGGCTTTTATATTTAAGCTTGGTTTTCATATCTCATCCTTTACAGGCAGTTGCCTGTTGTCTGCAAGTTATTTTAAAAGGCTATTAAAAGAGAAAGGCTTTAGATTCGTATTTAAAAGATGACCCTGCTGATGTAAATATGTAACCTTTATATTTCACTCTATGTTGGGTCAAACTGTGCATCAGCCTTCAGAACAGGCTAGTTCTCCCCGTGCTAATGCTGCTTACCCACCAAGAGATTCGACAAACACAAATATTCACCAATCAACAAACAAATACTTCATTAAGAAGTTGGTCTTTTTCTTACCCCATAAGTCTGACATGGAGGCTCTCTCATTTCTTTGCCTTGGACTCTCCTCCTACATTTCTAGTGCATTTCCCCCTTTTTACAGTTAGATTTACATCACAGAATGCACAATATAGGAGTTCTTTGATCCTTTTCAAAAGAAAGTTGGAAGAGGGGAAGAAACTCAAAGCCAATGTACTCCTTGGAAAGCCCCCAAATTCTTCAGTTATCCGATTGATTGCATGTTTCAGTTTTTCCATTCTAGTTGCATTATAAGCTCTTTGCAATACCAAGTTCATAGCCACTGAGAGCAAGATGGAGCTCAGATGTCCCTATTCCAGCCCATGGGACCAGGCTGAGTTCTGCAGCTAAAGACAGCATAGAGATAAGGCAAAAAACTGAAGTATATTCCACATTTGAACTCCTGACCAAGAGGCTTTTCTCAACTCTGATGGTTATGAAAACAGATTTAAAATAAACCCCCCACAGATACTGTATTTTAATCCAAACGCGATGTAGTTCAAGTTCAATGACGAAGTTTGGCTGTGAAGAGAGGCAGTAGAAGAAAGCAATGAAGACTAACTGCTGCTCATAACCTGAGTGCTTAGTGCATAGGCAGCAGCTGTCAGGATCTGTACTCAGCATATTTTCCTGTTCCTTTTCTGGGCTGTGAACAGCGTCTTAATTTGTGCTAAAACGATCTGGCCGGAACCATTCATTCATCTCACTTCTCAGGTCCATAAACATCCACCCCTCCTCTGGATTTGATATTCTGCTTTTTGTTTTCTTTCCTGCCTGCACAAGAGGTAGAAACAAAGACTTTTGCATGGTAAGCAGCAAGAGATTTCAGCAGGAAAGTTATCATTCAACATCTGTAAGTGCTCCTATTCAAATGTGAACACATTGGTGTGTCGCTCCACAAATCTTCTTACCTTTTCTAGCATTTAACAGCTTACTTTTGAAACAGAGGTACTCTGCATAGTGGGAGCCAAAAAGTACATTAGTGAATTCATCTAAGAGAAGTGTGCTGTTAAATAATAATATGTAGACTAATTAATGTAAATGCAACGGTGAGAACATGCTGACATTGTTGAAGTTAATGATCCAGCTGCATTATCATTTCCATCACTGTAATATCAAGAAAACCAAAGAACTTGGCTTTCTGCATCCTGGAACAGCATTTTCACTACTCATCTCGCAGGGAGAGTTAAACAGTCTTTCCCTACTTTAGTAAAGACCACTGTGTGATTTTATCCTGGAATTTGGGACCACAATTTAACTTTACCTACAGCCTTGAGCAAAATGTGACACAAAGGTTGCGTTATGCCACAAACAGTTTCCGACGCCCTGTGATTCAATGACACAGCTCCCAAANCCCCTTTTTACAGTTAGATTTACATCACAGAATGCACAATATAGGAGTTCTTTGATCCTTTTCAAAAGAAAGTTGGAAGAGGGGAAGAAACTCAAAGCCAATGTACTCCTTGGAAAGCCCCCAAATTCTTCAGTTATCCGATTGATTGCATGTTTCAGTTTTTCCATTCTAGTTGCATTATAAGCTCTTTGCAATACCAAGTTCATAGCCACTGAGAGCAAGATGGAGCTCAGATGTCCCTATTCCAGCCCATGGGACCAGGCTGAGTTCTGCAGCTAAAGACAGCATAGAGATAAGGCAAAAAACTGAAGTATATTCCACATTTGAACTCCTGACCAAGAGGCTTTTCTCAACTCTGATGGTTATGAAAACAGATTTAAAATAAACCCCCCACAGATACTGTATTTTAATCCAAACGCGATGTAGTTCAAGTTCAATGACGAAGTTTGGCTGTGAAGAGAGGCAGTAGAAGAAAGCAATGAAGACTAACTGCTGCTCATAACCTGAGTGCTTAGTGCATAGGCAGCAGCTGTCAGGATCTGTACTCAGCATATTTTCCTGTTCCTTTTCTGGGCTGTGAACAGCGTCTTAATTTGTGCTAAAACGATCTGGCCGGAACCATTCATTCATCTCACTTCTCAGGTCCATAAACATCCACCCCTCCTCTGGATTTGATATTCTGCTTTTTGTTTTCTTTCCTGCCTGCACAAGAGGTAGAAACAAAGACTTTTGCATGGTAAGCAGCAAGAGATTTCAGCAGGAAAGTTATCATTCAACATCTGTAAGTGCTCCTATTCAAATGTGAACACATTGGTGTGTCGCTCCACAAATCTTCTTACCTTTTCTAGCATTTAACAGCTTACTTTTGAAACAGAGGTACTCTGCATAGTGGGAGCCAAAAAGTACATTAGTGAATTCATCTAAGAGAAGTGTGCTGTTAAATAATAATATGTAGACTAATTAATGTAAATGCAACGGTGAGAACATGCTGACATTGTTGAAGTTAATGATCCAGCTGCATTATCATTTCCATCACTGTAATATCAAGAAAACCAAAGAACTTGGCTTTCTGCATCCTGGAACAGCATTTTCACTACTCATCTCGCAGGGAGAGTTAAACAGTCTTTCCCTACTTTAGTAAAGACCACTGTGTGATTTTATCCTGGAATTTGGGACCACAATTTAACTTTACCTACAGCCTTGAGCAAAATGTGACACAAAGGTTGCGTTATGCCACAAACAGTTTCCGACGCCCTGTGATTCAATGACACAGCTCCCAAAGTCCCAGTTTTCCTATTGCTCACTTCTTTCTTCGTTGGCCCATGCCAACGAAGAAAGAAGTGAGCAATAGGAAAACTGGGACTTTGGCAGACCTGCGCTGCTGGTTCTAGTACATTTTAACATCCTATCTGATGAGTCGGGGGTAGCAGCTACCTCATGGAGATGGTGAAGCCAGCACCTGACCCATTGCCATGCCTCATCCGCTCTCATGTGTGCGATATCTATTTGCTAGGGAAGAGATTTTAAGAAATGCAGAGCTTTGACCAAAGATCAACGGGGTCTGGATGGAACTTACGCTGTCGTACAATACAAAACTACCACCTCTTATTATTTCATTCTGTTGAGGCAAATAATCCCAGCGTGGCTGCTCAAATATTTTAAATACAAGTGTAGGACAAAAATGGCCTACTTTTATAAAGCTGCTAAATTCAGACTGCATTTTAACCACATACAAGCCTGGTAATTTCAATGGAGTGGTGTTGTTTTCCAGGGGCGAAGATGGCAGTGTATGGCAGATGTTTCTTGATATAAACATTTAACTTTCGAAAGCATATAGGCATCTTCACTTCAAACTAGGAGATGCTGATGGCATCTGATGGGACTTTCAAATGTAGGCATTGAAATCAATAGGAAGTCAACATATAAAAATTTTTAAAGCCTAACAGAAACTTGCCATTTGGAGTCTAAACCCCTAGAGGTCTTTGATAACTATCCCATAACAACCTACGTCCCTTTGACTCTCAATTAAATTTGGGTCAGAAGTGCAAAAGTCTCCTTTCAGAAAAGGACCCTGACACTCAAAAAGCCTTCAGAGCAACGAAGTGGAGCGAAGAGACACCAAGTCCCTAGGCGAGCTGCCAGCTCTGGTAGTGACACTGTGCCTAAGCTGATAAACTGAGAACAAGCAATTATTAGTTTCGGCACAGCACCACGCCGATTTCCAGTAACAATTTGGGACAGCCGGAATCTCAAGCAGGCCGTGTACGTACCACGAGGGCACAGCAGCCTGAGATGGTGCTACTTTTAGCATCTGTGCCCTCTCTTCTGCTACTGCACAACGCAAACTGTCCGTAGATCCTTTTGAAAGGTTTGTCCTGGTTCTCTTTAGGTTGTGCCCCAATTCCCTCACCAATCCCCTCTTGATCTGTGGATAGGAGGGCAAAAACCTTTACCAAAAGACTTCCTACGAGAAAAATAAATGCTGCTACTTTAACATTGGCACCTGTAGACTTTTTTAATAACTATGCTTTAAGATAAAAACTAAAAAAAGATTAGCAGTCCTAGAAATGTGGACAAACCAAGCATAAAACGTAGTACATTTTGGAGGTTGGAAGAGATACTGAGTGAAACAAGTATTTAATGTACAACATCATGAAGACAGCCAGCCCTTTTGCAAGAGGGATCTGGAGCATGCAAAACCAAACTATCTACTTTTTGCCTAAGAATGTTCTGTAGTCAAAACATGACTGATAGTTGTGATGATGACGGACAGGGTAGAGGGGAATGCACATGCCCTATATTGGTTCTTTTTCAATAACAGCAGAGGAAAAAAAAAAAAGCATACATTTTCCCTGTTAGGCGAAATAAGCAGATGCACTTCAAAGTTTACCAAGGAGCCGTTCCGTTGAATAAACGCTTGTCATTTCTGTATAATTACTCTTTGACTGAAACTGCTCTTCAGTCAAGGCATAAGATCTGAAGCGTGGGCACTTCTAGACCTTTTGTGTGTCTGTGTGGCAATGAAGGAGGCTTTTGAAAAAATCAAAAATTTGCATCAGCCACACACAATGCTCTCAGAGAAAATGAATAAAAGAATATGGTGCTCCAAATGGCCTAAAGAACAGAACAGCCGGAGATGAGCTTTTGGTTCCTTTCAGCAGGAGTATTCTTCTCACTGATTTTCATGGTTGAGGATGAGGGGCAGCGCTTTATAAGTGTCCTGGTTTCAGCTGAGTTAGAGTTACTTTTCTTCCTAGTAGCTGGCATAGTGCTGTGTTTTGGATTTAGCATGAGAAGAATGCTGATAACACACTGATGTTTTAGTTGTTGCTAAGTAATGCTTAGACTAGTCAAGGACTTTCTTTTTCAGCTTCCCATGCTCTGCCAGGTGCACAAGAAGTTGGGAGGGGGCACGGCCCAAGATAGTTGATCCAAATCGACCAAAGGGCTATTCCATACCATATGACGTCATGCTCAGTATATAAACCGAGGGGAGTTAGCCGGGGGGCAGCGATCGCTGCTCGGGGACTGGCTGGGTGTCGGTCGGCGGGTGGTGAGCGGTTGCATCACTTGTTTTCTTCTCCCTGGGTTTTGTTTGTCTCTCTCATTCTCCTTTTCATTACAATTATTATTATTATTATTATCATTATTATTATTATTACTATTATTATTATTTTATTTCAATTATTAAACTGTTCTTATCTCAACCCGTGGGTTTTCTTACTCTTGCCCTTCCGATTCTCTCCCCCATCCCACCGGGGAAGGGGAGGGTGAGCGAGCGGCTGCGTGGTGCTTAGTTGCCGACTGGGGCTAAACCATGACAATAAGCAGTACAAAACTGCAGTGAAAATAATACAACCTCATGCCGTCGGTTCATATTTCACAAGTCAGAAATCACTACCATCTTATTTAAGCAGGGATAGGATTTGTCTACAGCCCTGATTCACAAATGCATTTAGCCACCAAAGGACTTTTTTTCCGCGGTGAAAATGAAGCTCATATGTTCGGGCTCCTGTCTCGAGCGGTGCCGGCATATATTCCTTTTCTACTCAAGTATGATTCATTTTACAATTTTAAAATTTCCTTCCAGCTACAAGTCCTGAAAAGGGACTGCTACTTAGAAAGAATAAAAAATGGCAAGCACAGCTGGCCATCTTGCCTAAAGCCACTCAGTCGCAACATTTCTTTGAAATCACAGCAACAGGAATTGCATTGGCTAAGTGAGAGATGTGGCAAAGCCCCAGGCAGACAGACAGACCTTTTCCTCTCCATGGCTTTTTCTATGACCAGAAAATTACTGTGACGATTATACTCTAGAGAGAGATTTTCTAGAGATCTCAGCTCCCCTCTAAATTCCAGAATAAATGTACAGATTCTAAAAAAGTGCCCAGTGATGGAAAAATACCAAATACAAGATAAAGCATTACAATAAAAAAAACATGTTTTAGGAGAAAATGGAATAGTCAAGCTGTTCTTTTTCTCTTTTTCCCTTCCTGTTACTGGTGTTTTCATTGACGAAGTGTGGCAGTCAAATAGACACAGATCTATTTGTGAGTGACCTTCATGGACAGCCCTTCTTTTGTTGTTGAAAAACACTGTCAGAAATGGAAGGATCAAGAGTACACCTTATACTGTGCAATCTAGCCTTTCAACGGAGTGTATCTAGTTTCAGAAAAATAGCAATTTTGAAGTTTCTGGTAAAAAACCACCCACCAATATTTGGAAATGATGTTGTGTCACGTCCAATTCTTATGAGCTGGCTGGAATTTCCAGCCATGCCTGTTTCACATGGGGCATCACACCCAGGAACTCTGGTGATACGCCACGGTAATTCAGTAAAAGAAAATAATTTCATGTGACCTGGAATATAAAGCCCAGCTGCTGGAGGGGGTTGGAAATACACAGGACTCAGGATGTTATATCTGCAGATGGGATTTATATTTATGCATCTTTTCAGCTGAAAGGTTAAAAAGAAAAAAAGAAAAAAGTTTTTATCTGCTAGCCAACTCAGCTACACATATGCATTATGTATATGAACAGATGAGAAATGGTAAATATATTTACCCTAGGGAATTACTCTACATAACAAAGCAAACACAGGCCCTAGTCTCCATTTCATGTAACTCTCACAAAGATAGAGAAAAAAACCCACTGAATTTCTTAGATCGTATAAATAAAGGAAAAAAAAGGAGGAAAGAATCCAGTGTATGTGCAAACACTTTTATAGATACAGGTAATTTTCTACACAGTGCTCAGTTACCATGGTGATGGGCATGAATCCGATTAGATAATTTCTCTACTCAAGAAAACCTTCTACTAGAGCCATTGGCAGGTTTTCCAGTAGATCTGCAGTGGTAGGTCCATGTTTATTATTTTTTCCTCTGCAGAACAGATCGTATGAAAGATTAAATGGCAACATGTGCACACGATAACGTTACCTAAGGGAAAGACAAGGAGGAGGCTTAGACATTAGTTACAGGCTGCCTCAAAAGCCCGCTGTAACCAAAAGAAAAACACCTATTAATCTTGGATAACTTTCAGAGCCCCATGAAAACACAGAAAACCTACACGGGGAAAAAACCCAACAAAGGCAGAGAATTAAGAGAGTGGATGAAAGCCCTTTGATATATCAGTACGACTAGATAATTGCAGATCTTGATAACAACTTGAAGTGCCTTTCCTAAAGTAGCAGCTGCCACCTACACCGTGCCTATACAGCAGGGATTAAGGGGGACCCAGCTCCGTGCATCCTGACCAGAAACTGTCCTTCAAATGAGAAGCAGAAGGAAAAGGCTGGCAGAGCATGCAGGGAACACACTTCAGTGATCTCCTCTCCTGAAACATGGCACTCAACAAAATGCATAAATCCTTTGGTTTTCCCTGCGGAAGATGCTATGGCAGTGCAGCATAACGGGGCAGGGCTACATGGGTTATGGGGGTGGAAGGAGCTTGGGGTTCGCATTTACTCTCTGCTCCCTTGTCTGGATATGCTGTTGAACGTAACCATGCAAGGAATTCCTTCTGTCAGCATGGTAGCTAGCATGTCCTCAGCCTACCCAAACTGTAAGGTAAAATATATCGGCTTAAATTTCAATTATTCTGCTATAAAGAAATAAAAGGACTTGCCCCAAATCATACATATATGCTGCTCTGAGGCCGATGTCTACGTCATTTCAACACTGTAAGCTTCATGTAAGACGCTTGAGCCATCTGTCCAACTTCTCAGTTCACAGTTACCTACAGAAACCTAAACAATTGTGGATCTTACTGAAATGACGTCTCAATTCTTAGCTACCGAACCATCCTCCTTTTCTGAAGGCCACTGAAAAGTCTTCCCAGAGAGATGAAATGAGAAGGGTTGAGAAGACCAGAAAGATTTGATTTCAATTTGAGATCTACAATGAAAGTTATAAAATGACAGTTCTACTTCATTCCAGAAACAAAGGCTCATCATAGCTTTGATGCTCTTAGTGGAGTGCATATGCAAAGAACCTTTGGTTGACTATACAGCAGCTAATTGAAGGATACCAACATATCACGCTATTTCTCCAGGGATTTTTTAAGCTGACCCTTTCTTGCCTCTTTTGATCTCTTAAAAGCTAGTGTCACTGCAGCCCTGGCAGGAGTGTCACTGTGTAATGCTTCTAGCACTCAATAGCCTTTGGAAGTGCATTCCCATGGTAACACTTCAAACCCCGATGGCTACATCATTTCAACACAGTAAGCTTAATATCAGATGCTTGAGCCATCTGTCCAGCTCCTCAATTAACATGGTTAGCTACTGAAACTTGAGCAATTACGGATATTATTGAAATCACATTGCAATCAAGGAACAAATCCACAACACAAAAACAGGACAGAGGAAACCCTAAAGCAACACTGAAGCAGAGCTAGTATGAGCGAAAAGAGAAGGAGGGGCACTTCATCCAGAATTAAATGCAAATTAGAACTTAATCTGGCCCATAATTTCTGTGTTGAGTCCTCATTTTGACTGCGGAGCAGTTGGAATCCTGTTCTCATTAGTGTAAATGACTGTGTGATGCAAGGAAACAGAAAACCAAGCTCAGCACTTGTCTCCTCTATAAATAAACTTAAGAGAAACACCTTGGGACTGAGATGAAAACAGAGTAGCCTAGGGCTAGGCCATGAGAAGGAAGATGTCCTTTTCTGCTGGGTTTGGATTTGAGCTAAATACTGTGCAGTCATCTGAATTTATTAAAAGCCTGGTAGACAAAAGTGTACTGAGCACAATCAAATGCTGAAGATTGGATCACATCCTATGGATGCTCCCTCATGCATGGTCTGTGGATATGGGGTACAAATCATCAGGTTAAAGCAGGTAGACAGGGGCCCTGAAGGGATGGCAAGAGATTTCCCTACGTAGGCGAGACCGAAAGCTGTGCCACACGCGATGTGAGGGGCACCAGACCTGCCGGGAAGCCGAGACAGAAAATGCAGGAAAGGACCTTGCGGGGAGGGGCAGTGCTGAGATGGCAGCAGCCGGGCACACGTGGCTTAGGTGCTGTCTGCAAGCACTATTTCGCTTGAGGGCCAAGGGAAAGGGTCTCATCTCACCTGCCTATAGACGGGTAAATTCAGAAGTCTGCAACTAGTTATCTACAACATCTTAATAGTCCTTGGAGAGACATAGGCATTTCTAAAGCATGACTTATATGGCACTTTAGACATTTACAGTAGAATAAGACAAATCATTCCCTATTTCTCTCCACGGACTATAAAAGTACTCTATGCCCAGCTCAGCTGGAGAAGTCTGTACTGCGGATGTCTAAATTAAGGCAGCAGAATGGTACCTTGCAGCGCTCTGATGATTGCAGTATGAGGAACTGTTTTCTTAGTTTACAGGGGTCCACTGTTGATAGCCATCCATCACAGTATTGAGGAAACAAATGATGTTTCCTACTACGGCTGCAAGGTCTGCCCTGCTAAGCCCTTGCTAATGCAGTTACAAAAAGATGCTCAAGATTTTGCCCGGTCAGAAACAGCAGCCTGTTATCACACCTGAGCTCGACACAGCCTTCTTTCTGTTTGCAGCGAGGGAAATTCTGTTCCCAGTGATAAAAAAAACCTGCACGAAACGCAAAATAAAGATAACAAACAAAAAAGTCTATGTCAAAAGACATTATGGTGACACGTGTCAGCAAAAGAAAGGCAAGGCACAACTGAAGATACTTGTAGTAGCAGTTTGTCCCCTCGCAGCAAGCACTGCTGCACGGCATTTCATCTTTCAGTTCATGATGGGTTTGATATTTAAGTGCTACTGTTAGCCCCGAGTATTTCAGGTAATGTTTCTGTTTCTTGGATTGAATGCGTGAAGGGAAGCAGTGATGCCCAGTTACTCTTCCCATATGTTTTTTTGTTTTACAGTCTCACATTCCCAGAGCCTCCACCCGCAAGTGAAGAAGAGTTCACCCCGCACGAGAGCTGAAGGGTCTCCCCTCCATCAGCAGCCACTTCCCAGGCTTTTCACCCAGGTCACCTCTCAGGCTGCTGCACAAATAACCTCTGCTGTCCTCATTGGTCCCTCTGTCTGTCTTGTAGCTTGCTACATCCCTTCCACCTGGAGAAACGAGCCCATAAATGACAAATATCACTTGTGCTTATAGGAATTGGCCGTGAGTAGTCTTTTCCACAGAATCTCAGAGCTGTGCCAGCCTTTGGCAAGCTCCCTGCAGTCAGCCATCAGTGCCTTCGACCGCGGGCAGCTTGCCTCCCTTCTTGCTTTTCCCCGTCAGGCTTAGCTCCCATCCAGGAGGCAGAGAGATGATTACAAAAAGGCTGACTCCAACCCAGATTTTGGTTTTTGGCTGGTTCTCCCCTAGATATTTATCCATTTATAGGTGTTATTCTATTTCCTTAAGGTGACCATATCATGGAGTAAATCCTGTTTCTCCTTAGAGGGATATGAGGGATTCTGGTAGCATACCAGAGCTCCCCTCTGCTCCTACAGCGTCACGATGCTCTTTACTTCTGTGTTTTTGCTGCAGACTATTAAGTCTGCTCCTTCTTACAAGAGACATTTTTCTAACTAGAGCTATTCACAGCACAACATTAATTTTCTCCTCATTTCGTATGAACGTATTGATTTGACCACAGCTACAACCCATGAAGTGTTTTGCTGTTGCTACATTCAGGTACTCGAAAATAATATTGCCATGCAATGCAAAACTATTAACTGCAGCCTAATATCTACCAGCCAGCGATGTGTGATAGAAAACCAGGGAACTATCCCAAAGGGAAAACTCAAAACATGTAAATATAGTTTAGCGATTCAAATAATTATAATTGTTTTCAATACCGTTCAAATGCACCATCCAGATTATGAAGTTAATTCTCTGTACCCACTCATCCATTGGTTTTTCAGTTATTAGAAAACCCAGCTATTACAAGGTTCTTTGTACGGCTTAACAGTAAATGAGCCATACGTGCCAGGCTGACCTTTTGTCCCATTCTATTTATGAACTCAAGCCTAAAAATAGTAGTCATTGCCTCTAAAACCCATTTAATGCTGGTACAAGACTGTCCACCTTCTTGTAATCAGAAAGATTTCCCATCTTTTAATCCACTATTTCACCAATACTGGGAGACTCTGCTATTAAAAAATAAAAACTAGCTATTGCACATTTTTGCAGATCTTGTGGAAGTGACTTGGCTGGAGCCACTCTTCATTTTTGCTGGCTGAAATTGCAATATTGTAGTACCTTTAACTCCTGCCAGCAACACCAGCCACATATGTTTCTAACCGAGAGAAACCATTTGTAACGAGAACCTGAATATGGTACGGGTTCGCTCGCCTGCTCACGGGATTAACTTTGCCTCTGAGTGTTTTCTGCGATTGCATCTTTCCCAGGCAGAAATCTGTGGTGCTCCCCAAGGAGGCAAAAGTCCTGCGTTGCTGTGTCCTGCAAATCAGTTATGATTCTCCTGGGTCTGGTGAGGCACAGACAGGGGAATAATTAATGCGCTGTCTTTTAATTCCACATATATTTACCAGGGAGTGGGGGTTTTTGGTGGTGGTGGTGGTTTTTGGGGTTTTTTTTGAATAGTCAATACATGATTTAAATGATATTTTCCCTCACATTTTCACCGAGTGACAATCATACAATCAGCAGCCGCGACTAAACTAACAGCAAATTGCTAATCCAACAGTATTTCCCCGTGAAGGTCCATAACCACCCAGGGTCTCACCTTCTCATTTCTTTCTGAGCAGATTGTTATTAAATCAGACAAACCTATGCATACATTAAACACTTCAGTGACCCAGTACAGCCTTAGGAACTATACCATAAACCAGCGCATGCATGAGCTTTATAACTCATTACGAAGAAGTCCACAGGTTTTCAGCAGCAGCACCGTACCGAAGGGCAGAGTCCTGTTTGACTCTTCCACTGTCACACAGCGCAAAAGCAAGAGTATAGTTAGGTCGATAATTTCAGGTTCCAAACTAGCTCATTTTGTACCATTAAATTGTAGAAATACTTCTTTTGATTGGTATTACTTCATAGTACGAGTTCTACTGTTAAAACTTTTTAAGATTGTTTCAATGCTTCAATATTTTTGCACAGTTTTGTGACTTAATAGGAAGCCTGTTGTCATTTATTAAGTCTCCAAACAGAGTATTTTGTAAAAATATTAACTTTGCTTTTTAAAGACGTGAAAGGAAAGATGAAAGTTTTCATGATGGTAGAGAAAATATTTAAAACTATCAAAATACATGTCCCAAAGGTCCAAGTGAAAGAGAACTATTAATTTCAACATTTTCTGATTTTAATCCAGTTTTATGATTTGTAGACCTTAATCATAAACTTAGAACTCTTGGGGTTGCCACTCCTACTCCAATGTCTATCTTTTAGGGAAATTAGAAGCCTTTCCAGAGAGGCACAGAGACTGCTTCAGTACCAAGCCATGACCCAAAAAATGATTTTATGCTACTTGACCGATACAACAGGGTGCAGCAAAAATGTTATTTCACATGCTCCTAAGTGGACAGGGCCTTCAAGTATGACAGCAAGCGTGGAAAACAGCAGCCCACTGAAGATGAGCAAATACATGATACGTTACCACTTCACGTACCTCGTCGAGTACCTCCTCATATCTATAGTATGCATTACTGTCCTTTTCTATCTTGCACTCTCATCTTTTATCTACCATTTGATCCTTGTTATATTTTTCAAAACCTCCATATTTGGACCAAAAGAGGGGGGGGGGGGAAGACTGAAAAAAAAGAAGCCATTATAAATATGCTGACACCACCGGCCCTACATGTCAGGACTATCTGTCATATTCATTGCCTCAGTAAAATTGCTGGTGTGGACAGAATGCAAATTCTGTTACAGTAGAAGAGGTATCTGAGCACCTGTTTGCATACCAGACATCTAGGGGTCATAATCAGAGGATAAATAACACCATTTCAAGTGTAATGCTGATTGTACTGTACCGAACTTGCTAATAAAACCCCTCCATGCCTGAAAGCCACAGAGCCTAAGAAAATGTGTTTCCAAGAAGAGCCGTAGTGCGAGCTGATTTATAATGAGTGTGCAGTCATGAAGTGAAAATGGCAAGGCAAAAGTTAACACAAGAGTGGGTGAAGTCGTTAGGAGCCCTACTAAGCCGTATGCAAAATGACAACATAAGCGCGTCTAAATTCCACTGCAAATCCGAGGGACTGCATGCTGGAAGCAAAGAAATGAGATGAACAAGGGCTCATCTACATTAGAAAGTTTTACTGCTTTAATTAATCCAAAACCATAATTAAAGCTGTGAAATCTTTCTAGTGTGGATGCAATTTTACTGGTTAAATGAACAAGCACTTGGAGCTTGCTGTGGTTCAGATATATCACTTACCCATCTGACTGTACCGTACTCTGGTGTATTTTAATATACTCACTTTTCTTCCACAGATGGTTCTGGCTACCAATCTAAACTTCATATAGAAGTATTTATCTTCTAGACCTCCCTGGAGGCAGGACTAGACCAAGGAGGTGTTCTGGAGGTGGCTGGATTAGATCAGACCGGTCCACTAGTGACGTGTGCTGTGTACCCCTATTCTTGAAGCAGTGGTCCTGTGGTTCAAGCACTAAGTTGTAGTCAAATGCTTTCCCCAGTTCTACTACAGGCTTCTTGGGAGTCCAAGAACACCAGTCCGTACTGGTGGTTCTTTGTCGATAAGGAGGAAAAAATTTCTTTTTTCTCTTAGGTTGAGAACTGGGATTATCCCTTACTGAAAGGGGTGCTGATAGTTTTTCTACTGCAGTTGAATAACTAAATAAACCTGGCAAGTCATAAATAAACATACTGGGTTTAAATTTCCATATAGCGTGTGCGCTTTTTATGACACAGTATAAATTCAATTATTCCGATTCCATGTTTGATGGTTTACCTAAGCAACTATCCCAGTGTGTTGTTCTGATGTTAGAGATCTCCTATCTGCACACCCCTGACAAAAGCAACAGTATTAGAAAAATATGGCTTAAATTTTACTGCAATATGTAACAACAAAATGACCAGTAAAAGTAAAATCACAGAATATAAAAATCGCAGCAACAACCCTACACTTCAGAGTCAATGTGAAATATGGTTTTCCAGTAGAGCTGGAAGAACATCTTGCATTAAACAAGGTAAGAACTTTAAGTGGAAGTGCTCAGAATATTTTTCAGAAATTGTTTTCGTGGCATCTTTTCAAAAGTTGCTGTTCCCTAATGTATAACACACAGCTCAAGCTTGCATATCAGGCATCACGTCAGACAATACAGAGGCTGAAAAATTTTTCACTTAAGCATGCTCCTTTGATGTATGTATCATCTTTTTCTACAGCACAGAAATTTCTCTCTCTCCAGTTTGTATGTAAGAGGGAAAGGTTAAAATGGACATGTTTAGAATTATCATCTAATGCACAGCTCTCTCTGACATGGAGTATACAAAAAGTAGTCGGTTATTGCTACAGAACCTTTGAAAGTAAGTTTTGAAGCCGTAAGACTTAAATGAATTAAATGAAATATTACTTTTCTACTAAATTTTATTTAGACTGTGCCAAAAGAGAATGCACAAGTCAAAACTAAAATATATGTAATTCCAATTCTACGCTGCTAGTGACTTTTTGTTTTTAAATGGAAAATGGTTTTTACCTTCATGTCGTTATGCTCTCACTTACATTTTCTCATGAGCAACCTCTCACATAATTTGACAGCTCTGTCTGCAGACAGAAAAACTATTGTGACTGCAAAGCTTGGATCTGCTGTCTGGGCGTCAGGACACCAAGGCGCTTCGTGGTTTTTTGCCTGCCTCTGTCTTTCTCCTAGTTTTTATCTCCATAGATAATAAGTTCTTAACGACAGGGCTACTCTCACCCTCTCTGTGCTCAAGGACTCAAACTGGTTGTTATCAAAATATAAATCCTCTTACTCATATTGCAATCACAGTTTGTTCATCTCTTTCCCTAACCACCTCATCAGCATTCTGCTGAGAGCACAGGAAAAATTGGACATCGGGAGTGAGCCGACACTACTTGGCATTTTTTCCACCTACAGATAAAGAGCAGTTTGTCAATAAGTAATTAATTGATTGAAAATTACTGTGTTAATTGTGCATTCTGAAATCAATGCAAGAGTTAGCAAGAAGTGGCCGCTATGGATTGCTATGACACGAGTACGAATGTACATCTCACCATACATTTTAATCCACTCTAGGAATCAAGGCTGTTCTGAAACTGAGAAGTCCAAGATGAAAGGAAACGCAGAATAGTGCTGAAATCATACAAGTCCTTTAGCTGAGCAAGAGGGAAAACACTTCACATTATTCTTTACAATCTTCACAGTTGCGCTGAAGTTATGGTTATAGTAACTTTTAATGGTCATTTCCTCTCACTCAACATATAAATATTCTGATTTATTTTTTTTTCCCTGCTCAGTGCTGAGGTACTAAAAGCAGTGAATGTCATTTTGGGACTAAAAAGATGACTGGCATACACACAAAAG
>VYZW01010780.1:18227-33005 GCA_013401315.1 Balaeniceps rex | reverse complement strand
TAATTTAAGACCAGGAATACTTTGAACTGTACAGAAATCACATGATACACCTGGTTGATTTGACTTTTAGATTTTGGTGATGGAGATTGCAATATCACTGAGTTGATGCTAAAATAGTCACTTTAATTTTTATACCCTTCTCTCTTCTTGACAGCCACAGGTCAGCAATGTGCTTAAATTTTACCTTGATTTTAAGTACTAGTTTAATGACTTTACTGGATCAGAGATTAAATGGAGATGTTAACTCTTGGTTCTGGACCAGATATGACATTTTAGAAATGGTTGTTCTCATAAGCATACTCTGCATTGTCAAAATGTTCCTATTTTATTATAGCCTTTAAATGTGTCCTTACATCTCAGCAGGTTGGCTGTTCTTATTTAGAGTTGTAGACACTCTGTAATGTTTCTCTGAATTGAACCAGTAGTGCTAAATTCCCCTTTTTAAAATTGGATATTGGTGTATCTGATTTGCTATAGAGTGATTCATTTTTAACACTTGTATTCCTGGTCTTAAATTAATTTAAAAAATTGGATTAAGGATGATTCATTTCAAGTCATAATCTTTCATTTGCAATTCATCCTATATTCTTATATTCAATTTACAACTTCTTTTTCACATGGAAATCAACCTGAACTTTGTTCAGAAAAAAATAATAGTAACATAAGAACATTTCTTAACCCTCTCAGAGCAATAGTTGCATTATTATTTCTTTTCTCTGCAAGAAATCCAGGAAAAATATAGAAACTACAAGATAATATTTAAAGAATATAGCAGAGTCAATCTAAAAAGAAAAAAAAGTTCTTCAAGATTTTTCTTTTACACTGCATACATCTCACTCTTGAAAGTCTTGTGTTTGTTTCACAAATTAGTTTTGGGAGGAAAAAAAAGAAAAAATAATCTTCACCAACTAACCCTGTTAACGTAGTAATTTTTTTAAAAAAATGCCCTTTTGCTTGGTCTCCTGAATTACCACTTGAAAGTTTCAAGTTCAGAACTAGAAAGATAGAGAAAAACATTGTCAAAATATTGTGTTCCGCACTCTCAGGTTCTTTCATGCTGTTTTGGCAATAGAATATTGCACTGTAAGTCACTGTACATCAAATTAAGTTGTATGTGTTCAGAAATAAGTAGCAAGGCCAATCCATGTACTTTGTTTTTGAACAGATTGGACCAATTCCTAGATATCTAGGTTGACATATACTTGGAATGACAAGGGGAAGTGAAAGGATGGCTATTTCATATCTTTTATGATTTGTGCCTCGTTAAAGAAGTATTAAGCTGAGTACCAGAAACAGAGACATATGCTTTCTTTTTCAAAATTAATTTACAATTTTTTATATTAGGTGAATGATTGGCCAATGGTTGTTCAATGAATATGCCACAATAATTAGCCTGGGAAGGTGAGCTATTAATTTTGAAATGAGCGCTGTTTTGGAAATGACATATTATTACTTTTTTTTTCCCCAAGGGAATTTAATTAGGACTTTAGGTGGAATGTCAAAATTTCGAATCTTTTTAATAAGCTCTGTTAAAAGCCAGGAAGTGTATTCAATCTTTGGATACTAAGGAATTTCATTTTAAGAGTAACTTAGGCTCAGCAGCACTTTATTATTACTGCGAGCACTATGCTTGGCCTGTCCAAAGGCAACCTTACCTTTTGGATTTACTCAAATGCAAGAAACAACATTCAAAACAAATCCTCGCTAGTGGTACTGTCTCCTTTTCAGGCTTTCAGTCTTGTTTGGTCTAGAGAACAAAATTACTGACAGACGTTCAAGGTAATGCCTCAGAAAAAGTGCCAAAATACCCTAAATGGTAGTGTGCATTTGGCTAAGTATCCCCCAGTGCACTTGATACTAACACCACTGTTTGAATGACAGTTCATTTACATCACTTGCATATTAGCAATACCATTAAGGCTCCAATTATCCAACATGCACACCCTTAAAATTCTCAATGGGTAAGCTACTCAACTTCACAAGTATCACCCTATTCTCATCCCAGTTTAAAAATGTTTCAACCCAACCAATTATATAATCTAGGGCTACATTGTTGTATTACCTAATTATCAAAAACTGTTCTATGTCAAAGTCATGAGCACAGCCTTTTCTTGTTTCCCTGATGTTACCTGGGAACATTGTGAGCCAACTGTGCTGTTTTGGGGGCCAAATTCCTTTATATTTGTGGTGTTTCCTTTACCAGAAACTTTGAAATGATCAGAGGTTGCCCCAGCTGTCCTGATTGGAATATGAAACATTCTGAGCATATTTTTATACTGCTATATATATTGTGCAGTCATTGACATTTGTGTATATGAGCACAAAGTATTCCCAAATTGGAAAGACAGTTTCATGTAAGTTTTTCACAGATATAAAAAGCTATCCAGTGGGCAAGACTTTGGCTGCTAAAAGCTAGCTTATGATTGCTTCCAAGGCTGTGTTAAACTCCACTGTTTATTGTAAAACATGCTTTTCACTCTCCTTAATGCTGATGCGGAAGTGTTTGCATTACTAATGTATGACCTGATGCTTTGGAGGTTCAAATAATTAGTGAGAGCAGTCTGCTTGTCCATGACAGGCAAAAACTCACCTTGACAATAACAGGGGGATTCTTTCTGCCTGTTCCCATCATTTGATGCCACAGATCAGGCTGACCCCTACTAGCACAGTATGTCTGTCTGCTGATGTTTAGCCATTAAGTCAGTGCAAAGCCAATTAACCCACTCCAGCTTTGAGGAAGGCATTGTGCAGGGCTGGAATTTGCAGCGCAATAAGCATGTACGTTGGTGTTTAATTCACAGAGGCTATAGCTCTAAATTAGATCAGAGTATGATGATATACATCCTCTGTATGGCTGTGGCTGTGCCTACCAGAGAAGTTGCTCTCCAGGGTTTGTCTCTGACCTCCTTCCCTTGGTTGGCTTCCCCCTGGGAGCCTTTACTGGGATTGTCCTTCTTCAAGAAGTGCCAACCCCTTTGTCAGTGTGAGCAGTCGCTCATCTCTACTCATCAACACATGTAGGCAAAGTTTTTGTTTTGCTGTGCTCAGTTTTTCAGTCTGACCCAGCTGACAGATCACTCTGAGTTTAAAAGGCCAGGGAAATCTCATCTGAGTGGCAGAAGCAGGGAGCTCTCAGGTGGTGTGCTCCACAGCTACCAGCAATAACTTCTTTAAACTAGCACAGCTGTAACCAAAGTAGAAGATACATCTGTAGCTTAACAAAAATACAACTTTAGACAAGCATGACTTCTACCAGGGTAGATGTACCTGAAGACATTTGAACCTATCTGAGTGAGTGAGAGTATGAAGATCATTGCTTTAGTAGAATAATCACACGCAACTTGTGCTTTGTGTTCACAAAACACGGTGACATGCTTAGTAAGAAGTACTTGAGTAATCCTGCTGAAATCAATAGAGCTATTAAAATTTAAACAATTTGTTTAAGCTTCTATTTAATGTAATTTTTCAAAGAATACAATAAACAGAAACACATAATCACAGAAGTAAAACATGCTTCCGTTTGTATAATCCTAAATCTCATAATGTTATTCCCAAAAGATTTAATTAGATCCTACAGCAAGAGTATTATTTAGAAAAAATCAGCAACCAACAAGTCCATATTATTACTAATATACTGCAGAGGATTATTTATATAACTGCAAGGCTCTGAATTATGGAAAAGAAGGAAAAAATCTTTATTAATAAACTTTGAGAACTGAAATTGGACGATTATTAATTTATTTTAGGTCCAAAATATCTCCAGTACTTTACTTTGCTGGAGACTTCTGTATGCAGTGTTGCCTCTCTTCCTGTCACTGTGCACTTCTGAGGGAAGTGAGGTGATAAAGGGAATCTTTAGGAAACTAAATCCTTAGCGCCACTGTTTGCTTTTAACCTTTCTTTTTTCAAAATGCAGCTGTGGAACGACTACTCAGAGTGATGTTGAAGTTTGGGGCTTGGGTTTTTTTTTAATGACACTGGTAGTCGGAGAGCAAGTGGTCTTTCTTCCAGTGGGTAGAGTGGAGTTATAATGCACTCACAATAACAGTGTTTGAAGTATTTTAGCTACATCATAAATTATTTTTCCCTATATTCGTATATACATCTATGTAGAAGTTGAAATACTTCACTTTGTCTCCATGTAAGCAGCCAAATATAGCAATACTGTCATTTTTGAATAATTTCTGGAGAACAAGTCAGCATGCATCTTATTGTGATATTATTATCAGAAATAAAATCTCACTGTGAGATGCTGAGACCTGTGCCACAGTGCCACAGTGGAAGACTTGCATAAGTATGGAAATCCTTAAATTCCAACAGGTGTAGTATAGGCCTGTGACTCTCTTTGCAAGAAAAAGCCAAAACTTTATGGACAGTGTTTGGCTCCTGTTTCTCAGGATTTCTGTGACTACAGCTGGGCCTTAGTTAAGCTGAAATACCAAATAAACTTCACAAGTCATTTATCAGATAACTATGTCCTGACCTTAGGAAGGAAGTTCCAGTGATCTAGAGTCTAATGGGGTCTTCTGTTATCTCACCTTTTTGCTTCAGTAGCTCCCCTGCTCAAAAGACTGATGGGGCATGCCTGAACATGCTAACAAAAAGTAAAAAATAGTGACCTTACCTTTCTGCTTTAGTCTACTGCTATTAAAGAAGAGCTCAGAACCCAAGGCTTCATTAATGATTTCGGTACTGCAAAGCTCATTAGTTAAATGTAGATTTGTAAAACCAAGCACATAATTAAAGACTTTGTGAACTGTAGTGCTAATTATGAGATGAAAAGGCTCTGGATTTAAATAAAGACTGTGAGTTTTGCCTTAACCTGGCTATGAGAGGAAAAAAAAAACCAAACTCTTTATTAATGAAGGACACTGTAATAGTTTGATAATATATCTGCATTGTCCAGGGGTCTGTAATACTCTTATGAACCCCTTGTTTTGAAAATGCTGATATTTGCCGGACTAATTCATTCCAGGTCTGTGCTTGAATAAACAGCTGATATCTGTCCCTGATTGAGGTATACATTTAAAATGAAGTTTATGGGTCCTGAGATGGGATTCTTTGCAGATGAAAGGTGACAGGTGTAACAATGGCAAATAATTTTCTTTGTTAAATATGTTTTTCTTGAAGCAGGCAAGTTTTACCTGGAGACTGCAAATGCCATCTTTGCCGTTAAACTACATAAAGGTGCACATTTCACTCCTTCAAGTCTCCTGTAATGCATTTCAAAAGAATTAATATCCATATTCCAATTTCAAGAACAGTGTTCTAAAAAGATTTTTTTCTTTTTTTTCCCCCTCCTTTTTTTACCCAGAGAAAGTTCATTAGTTGCAGAAGTCTCTCTGAAACAACTACAAGTCAGCTCATTTCAAAGTGGTAAATTTTTGCTACCAGACTGTCGTGGTTTAACCTGGCAGGCAGCTAAACACCACACAGTTGTTTTCTCACTCCCATGCAGTGGGATAGAGAGAAGAGAATAGCAAAAAAGGTAAAACTCATAGGTTGAGATAAAGACAATTTAATAGGACAGAAAAGGAAGGCAAAGTAATAGTAATGCTAAAAGAATACACAAAGCAAGTGAAGCACAATGAAATTGCTCACCACCCGCTGACTGATGCCCAGCCAGTTCCCGAGCAGAGGCCCCGCCTGCCCGGCCAACTCCCCCGCAGTTTTTTTGTTCATCATGACATCATATGGTATGGAATATCCCTTTCATATTCCCAAACTGTTGGGTCAGCTGTCCCAAACATGTCCCCTCCCAGCTTCTTGTGCACCTCCAGCCTCCTTGCTGGCAGAGCAGTATGAGAAGCTGAAAATTCCTTGACTTAGCGTAAGCATTGCTGAGCCACAACTAAAACATCAGTGTGTTATCAGCATTATTCTCATCCTAAATCCAAAACACGGTACTATACCAGCTACTAGGAAGAAAATTAACTCTGTCCCAGCCAAAACTAGGACACAGATTCAGTGGAAAGAGACAGCATAGTCTAACTGTAATTTAAAACGTGTAGAATATAAATCAGCTAATTTCTTTAGAATGACAGCTTTCCCATAGAACAACACATGTCGGTGTGTTTACTGCAAATTCGTTGGGTTTTTTTTTGCAGAGTTAACGAACACTGTGTATGTTGCCAGGGCTTCTCTCCTTCATTTCCCTCTACTATCAATCCAGTCTCACAGTAAGTGCAAGGGCCAGTTGGAAGATCATAGAATCATAGAATCATAGAATGCTTTGGGTTAGAAGGGACCTTTAGAGGTCATCTAGTCCAATCCCCCTGCAGTGAGCAGGGACATCATCAACTAGATCAGGTTGCTCAGAGCCCCATCCAACCTCACCTTGAATGTTTCTAGGGATGGGGCCTCCACTACCTCTCTGGGCAACCTCTTCCAGTGTTTCACCACCCTCATTGTAAAAAATTTCTTCCTTAGCCTAGGAAGAAAGCCTAGATTTAGGCCTTCCTCTAGCCTAAATCTACCCTCCTTTAGTTTAAAACCATTACCCCTTGTCCTGTCATAACAGGCCTTGCTAAAAAGACTGTCCCCATCTTTTCTATAGGCCCCCTTTAAGTACTGAAAGGCCACAATAAGGTCTCCCCACAACCTTCTCTTCTCCAGACTGAACAACCCCAACTCTCTCAGCCTGTCCTTCTAGGAGAGCTGCTCCAGCCCTCGGGTCATTTTTGTGGCCCTCTTCTGGACCTGCTCCAACAGCTCCATGTCCTTCGTGTGATGAGGGCTCCAGAGCTGGATGCAGTACTCCAGGTGGGGTCTCACCAGAGCAGAGTAGAGGGGCAGAATCACCTCCCTCGACCTGCTGGCCACGCTTCTTTTGATGCAGCCCAGGACACGGTTGGCCTTCTGGGCTGCAAGCACACACTGTTGGCTCATGTCCAGCTTTTCATCCCCCAGTACCCCCAAGTCCTTCTCTGCAGGGCTGCTCTCAATCCCCTCATCCCCCAGCCTGTATTGATAGCGGGGGTTGCCCTGACCAAGGTGCAGGACCTTGCACTTGGCCTTGTTGAACCTCATGAGGTTTGCACAGACCCACCTCTCCAGCCTGATCAGAGAGAGATTTTACCCTCAGGTACTGTGACTGACACTAACTTCTCGTATTCCATTTATCAGGAAAGGTATACAGTGCTGCTGTCTTGCTGGTACTTATTCTTGTTGTACTGTGTATTGACAATAGGTAAGACATGACAGGAAAATCTTCTACTTTATCTACTTTATCTTTTTTAAGATTCTATAATAGCAAGCATTTCCTCAGCTGAGGTATCATATGTGATTAGTCAAGAAAACATCCTTCAGTTTTTGTGACAGAGATTACATCCATTCCTTTTTTATAGTAAACTGACATGCTGATTAGAGAACATTTGCCATACAGGGAAAAATATATTGCTGAAAGACAAGTGAGGCATCTTTAAATACCTGGATTTTCAGCTGTTCACAGCCAAAAATGTGAAGAGATTACCAGAAATTTGAAAAAGCACAAACAAAAGTAAACAGGAGAAACTTGTGAAGTGGTCTAAATGTCTGTTCATAGTTATGTAGGGAGCACAAGCTCTTTCAAAAGACCCTCATGGCTCACCAGCAACAAGCTCACATGCACTTACTTTCATATGTATTAGAGTCTCGAGAAGGAGTTTTTAGCAATGACTCAGTAGTTGCTTATGACTTAAATTATGGGAAGATGCCTGTATGTGTAAATACTGTAGGGCTGTTGGGACATGAGTTAGAAAAAAAAGATCTATGAAGATTAAGGGTACAACAGACTTTGCATATGTATTGACTTCACCTGCCTTAACATTTTTTTTTTTTTCAGTTTTCAGTGTTCCTGGGCATTATTAAATAACTCCTCCTACAGTCCTAGACACAAGAAAAAAAAATGGTTTAGAGTATTTTTTCTCTAAGAATGTGGTTTAGACTGGAAAAAAAAGTAAAATCAAAGCATTTTAGAAACTTCTTTTTCTATAAAAGTAAATACTTTTTAAAACAACAAAAAAATGCCACATGTATTCAATTGACACTTCAGCTTTTTCAAGCTGTCAGGAAAATTCAGTCAAAGAATCATATGAAAATGCATTTTATGTTGATGTAAAAAATGAAAACTTCATCCAGCTTTGTCCATAGTGTTTTCCTTCTGCCTTTTGCTCATGGGAAAGTCAGTCAGATTAAGACTTTGCACTGTAATTCAGGGCACGATAGGCAGCTGCTGCCCACAGTTATTTCTGTGAAACAATGTGGTAAGATTCAGCCTAACTTACTCTGACACTAAACACCTTCCCTCAATCCAATTTGCATGTTTTCCTTCCAATCACTATGGCAGCTCTAATCCCTAAGTAACCAAGACTGGCATGAAACAGGGCAGAAGTGTTACTGAAGTCCTGCCACTGAATAAGGAGACAAGCTAGGAGGTGAGGATAGGAAAGAAGTTTTACAGGTGGAATGGACTGTAATAGACATCATGAATCCTCTTGCTGCAGAGGTCATAAAGGTCAGTCTACACCTGGATCAGTTTTGTGTATGCACATTATTATTTGAGTTCAAGTGTATCTTGCTTCTGTTTAATTTAACAGATTTAGTTAAATGGGTACAATGTGTGATGCTGTTATTTTTTTGAATAGAAGCAACCAAATGTGGAGGTCCTCCTAAATTAAATAGCTACACTATTTTTCCATTTTCGAGCCCACTCCAGTGGATTATCAGAATTAACTCATGGGATGCAGTGTGATTCCTAAATACCACCTTCCCAGATGTCTGTCAGATCACACCTGGCCAACTCAAAACCTATGCTGCCTAGTTCTCCTGGTTTAAACAGGGAATGATATTATACTCATATACTTAGTGGATGTCCTGGTCGTTGTTGTCACTGATACTCATTTCACAGCTGTGAAAAAGAAGCTTGTAAGAGAATGAATTAACAACAGATCTGGAAACAGAACCAAAAAGCCGTTAGCTCTAGCTTCTCAGCCTTGGTCTCACAGAGGCTGTGCATCTCTCCCTAAGCACCAGTTTAGTGCAGGTACATGGATACACATCTGTGCTGGAGAGGCTCCCAAGTAGCACAGATATGCATAAAATAAGCCCATCTGCACCTTACATGGCAAGCCATTCTTCAGTTGGTGCTGGGTTTTTTCTGCTGGCACTTGGATGGTGCTGTCTAGTAGAGGTAAGGCTGGGAGGATTGATGTTGTCTATACAATGGCATTATTTACTCATGGTTAGCTGTGAACCCTGAACAACCTGTGATGCATTCAGCAGTGGACAAGGTACTTTTGTAATAAGTGACAATTAATTATTCATTTAAAATACAAGGACACAGCCTGCATTAGGGCACAATCTGCACATGCCACTTAACATTTTAAAACTGCGTAGCAAATAGCACAATTACAGATATATCTGTGGAGCATTACTACATTAAGAAGACTGAAAAAATTTGCTAGTTATTTCAAAGAGAAAATGTTGGAGCTTAGAAAATAAATGTTTAATGTCATTCAAAGTACATACAACAGTCTACTTGGGGTAGGGAGAAAGCCTATGAACCAAATACTAAATGCAGTACAACAGGAAAGCTTTTCAAATTCTGCGAGAATTTATACTGAATATATCTGATACTCCAGATGACAGATTAAAGGCTTGTATGCCTGTGAGTGTATGGGACAGATAATAAAAACAATTAGATGTCTTTGGGTCCCTTTGTTCCTGGCCATTCCTCCTGAGAAACATCAAGAAAACCTAACTCTTTTTATTATTATACTTCTAGGGTTTTATGTTGATATTACCTGAAAGTCAGTCCAGGCTTTTGTAGGAAGGTGATGGCTGTTGTTTTGCTTATGGAAAGCTTTTCTTAGTTGTCAGTCCTATGTGACATCTTAAGGTAAAGAAGGGATACTTAGCATTCTTTTCCTCTTTAGGAATTTCTGGGAATATGCAAGAGAGATGTCTATGATCTGTACCAAATTTCTTTACTACGCTTTCCTTTGTACAGAGTGAAATTTCTTTTGAAAGTGTGTAGGGAGCAATAGGAAAAGCTAATAAGAGCACAAATTTATAGCAGAGTAAGCTAAATTAATGATGACTTGGCCACCTCGGCACAGCTGACATAACCAGTTAATTCGCTTGTAAACCACAATGTTTGCAGTTAAATGCCCCCTTTGGTTTTGGATTGATTATTCCTGGGATACTTCTCATTATACTTTTGAATGTGGCTCACACAATTCTCAACCTATGTGTTCCCATTAAATTTGCATTATATTCGAAGCAAACATGTAAAAAAAAATCTGCTTTTATTTTACTTTCAAGAAACACTCTGAAGCTAATGAAACATCACTAAAAAAATTATCATGACACAGATGGGCAACAAGGAAGAGAGATTAACTGGGCATTTTGTTGTTTGTGAACTGAAAAATTACTTGAGCAAATACTGATTTTTGAGTCCTAATAAAATTAAATCTAGTGAAAGAAATTTGCCAAGTCCACACATCATCACTTTTTATTTTCCTTCTTGGTGCTGGAAGGGGTTAAAGAATTTATCAAGTGTCAAAAGTCAGGATTTCACCAGAGTGAGTTCATTTAAGTTTAAGGTATTGATTGGATTTGTAGCTGCTAGCATTTGGGTATGTAAAGCTAAAACATCAAAGGAAAGAGACTTTAGGTCTCCATTCACGTTGTTCAGAAGTTAGTGAACATTAGGGGAATTACATAGAGGAGATTTGCAGTTTGACATATTAGTGCTGAAATTTCTTGCTTTTGCTATAAAAATGATATACTGATAAGTAAAAGAAATTAACCTTAATTATTTTTGACTCTCTGTTTAATGATTAACTCTTTCCTAAAGACAATCACTTCTTAAGTTATGAACCAGATCCCCAGCTGGTTTAAGTCATTGCAGCTTATCTGAATACAACACAGTGTTTAAATAGACCCGTGCTCATTTCTACCAGCTGAGGGTCTGTTGCTATAGAGGAGCAAAAGGATTCAAGTTTTTTTCTGAAATTATTCTAATCTCAGTTAAAACATTATCTTTGCTAGCAGATAAAAAAAACATCAGCAGTGTATGAACAATCTAATGTTATTGTTGTCAACAGCCATCAGCAAAAGATCATTTGCAGACGCTAATGAACAGGAATGCCATTATGTATAGGAAGAGGCATGTAAATGTAGTTCCTGAGGTTCAAGGTGTTGTAATGAAATTTCCAGGATAACCTGTGATGGGAGAGATGTCATGACCCTCATTCATCATGGCAGCAGTTTTTACTGTAAATCCCCATGCACAGTGGTATAAATGTATTCCTGTAGCATGCTGTGCAGTATAAAACTGGTATCTTCCTCTGAGATTCAGCAGGAAAGCTAGCTCAGAGGGAGCTAGGTCTCTGAAGGCTCAGTGTTCCCAGTCAAAGGCTTTGGCTAGACTATAAGGGATCATCTTCCACTAATGAGTCATGTCTTACATCTGTTGGGAGGAGGGGTTCCTGAGCCAGGTCACTTTGGATCACAGAGAAAACCTGCATGGGAGCTGGCGGTTGTGCTTTGGGGTTGTGCCACTCAGGCCCTCCTTCTCCCAGACCCTCCCTCTCCCCCCATGTTGGTGTGCTCATCTTCACCTTTCCTTCTTTTTAAATGAAATGAGAAAGGTGCTGAGGCATTCAGCCATCCCTTCCATCCCTGAGATTGGGAGGCTGGGCACACTACACACTTCCCAGTCTTCTGTTGGGCAGCTTGCAAAACCAGATACACAGCTTGTTCTGAAAGCATGACAATTTCTTATGTTTGACCTCTTCAGGGATTTGCATTAAGCTAATTTCCAGCTTCAGCAGAAACCTCCTGTAAAATCTCTGTCACCCTGCAGATACTCATTTAGCACCTTAGAAGTGCATCAACACTGATGCTTACTAAAGTTGATAAGAGTGATCTTTGAATACTCCATGAACCCACTGCTTCTGCTATGACTCAGAATAACCATTTTAGGCAAGTGGAAATGCTCCTGGAAAAGGTCCAAGCAGAATAATGAAGCACTGGAAGTACTAATGTATTTGAGCCCCTTCCTGGATCCTCGCTACTCAAGGGAAGTTGCTCGATATCTACAATTCTCTAGCAATGGGCAGCTCTGTTCCTCTACTATACCTGTGTTGAAAATGGGTTTGTTTCATAAGGATGAGATGGTTCCTGTCCACCCTCTGTTCACCAGAAAGCACTATAACTACACTATAAATTCCAGTGTTATGAGTGCTCATCCAGCAGATGCTGTGAATTTAGCAGCTGTGTCTGGAGTCAAGACAGTTTGTATGCTGCGAGCAAATATGGCCACAGTAGCATTTAAAAACAGTCAGACTCATCTATGGTTCCTATATAGTGCATATATACAGGTGGGCAGAATTAACCATAGCAATTACAGGAGTTAGTACACAAATGTTCCCGTATTCCCTGAAATTCATTTTTAATGGCTCTTCTGTTTTTTATCATGTGTGTCAAGTTATCTGATGTGTTGGGCTCTTTTTTTCCTAAACCTTGGACTTTTCTGAACCATGCAAATAAAAAGTACTGTTTCTTCAAAGAAATATATTAATGAAGTGCTAGAAGAATTACCACTGTGTGCTTTAAAAGGTGGTGTGATGTGAAGGACCATCCCTGTAATCTGTTATTTTTAAAGTCCATTTAAAACATTTTAAATTCAGTTGCAAATAATGTTGTGTAGGAATACTGTTGGAAGAGACTGTTTTTTTGTCTCAGTCCTTAAACTAGGGAATATTAAAATTAATATTAAAACCACTAGATATATTGAAAGAATTGGAAAGCTGATACCTACTGTAGTTAGACCTATCTTCTGCTTATAGTCACCCTTAGCACTCATCTAGACTGAGTTTGGAGATAGTTAACTGAATTGCCTAGCTGAGTGATCGATAAGTCCTTGATGTTTTCAGCTGGGATATTTCATTGCTGACTTATAGTTTCCCACTGATGCTTCAGTGCAGCAGAATCCCATAATGCTTTAAGTGTTAATCCATTTACATGTCTCTCTGACTGCAGAATTTCCAAGTGCATCAGGAGAACGCACAAAGGCAGAGATATATAATGTAAGGGAAAAACATCAATTTTTTTTCTTATCAAAGCACAAAGAAAGAAAAAAAAAAAAGGCAGAAATAATGGTTTGTTACCACATGTACCTTCAAACATTTTAGGTTGTTTCCAGGGACTGTGATTTGAGTGTTTTAGACAAGAGCTGGAAGGGCATAAGAAAGCTAAAGAACTCTGACAGCAACAAATGTAGTATTTATTAGAATGAATTTCAACTCCAGATAACTGTAGGGCTGAGTCATGCTAATAAACATTGTTAGCTGCAAGTGCTCTGTGAACAGTGATGTCTTTGCACAACTTTTTCCCCCTTTCATAGAAATGACTACAAAGAGAACAATCACTTGAAATCACCAAAAAAAACCCAGATGCAGAACAATAATTTCCTTTCTTCTTAGTTTCTTATTCAAGAAAAAGATTTTGATCAGATTTATGGTAGAATAAGATGGACAGAACAGTGCCAGATGACTGCAGTGACAAAGCATAAAACTGCAAGTAATGAACAGTCTAAGAAAACTGTCTGCAGTCTACGTACTGAAAATTACTTTTCTAAGATGGGCTCACACTTCATCTAAAAAGAGCTGTCTTTTATATGATTTGCCATGAGTTGGTAGAACCAGAGAGGAAGGAGGGGCAGAGGCGTTGCCTTCTCCCTCAAGAAATGGATAGAGTGTGAAAAGCTGTCTCTGAAGAATAGCCATGAGCAGGTTGAAAACTTATGGGTAAGAATCAGAGACTGAGGCAACAAATGGAATCTTGTGGTTGGTGTCTACTACAGGTCACCTGATCAAGGGGAGCCTATTAACAAAACCTTCTTACTCCCGCTATGGGAGGCAGGGTCTCATCCTGCTGGGGGACTTCACCCCCCCGACATCTGCTGGAAAAGTAGCACGGCGAGCTACAGGCAATCCAGGAGATTCCTGGAGTGCATTGAGGATAACTTCTTAAGCCAGGTAATAGACAGCCCCATCTGAGGGGATGCAATACAGGATCTGTTGGTCACCAACGTAAGTGAGCTAATCAGTGACGTCAAGATTGGAGGCAGCCTGGGCTGCAGTGATCATCCACTGGTGGATTTCGCAGTCCTGAGGGATATGGATCAGGCAAAGAGTAAAGTCAGGACCCTGAATTTGAGGAAAACAAAATTCCAGCTTTTCAAGGAGTTAGTCAATAGGACCGCCTGGGAAACTGCCCTCAGGGACAAGGGAGCGGAACAGAGCTGGCAGATCTTTAACGACACTTTCCATAGAGTGCAAAAAGTCTTGATCCCCAGGTGTAAGAAATCAGGAAAGGAAGGCAAGAGACTGGCATGGATGAGTCGAGACCTACTGGTCAAACTAAAAGGAAAGAAGTAAATGCATAGGCAGTGGAAGCAAGAACAGGTATCCTGAGAAGAGTATAGGGACACTGGCCAGTTTGTGTAGGGACGGGATCAGGAAGCCAAGGTGCAGCTGGAGCTGACCTTGGCAAGAGATGCAAAGAATAATAAGAAGGGCTTCTACAGGTACGTCAGCCAGAAAAGGAATGTCAAAGAAAGCATACCCCCCATTGATGAACACGAGTGGCCAACTGGTAACAATGCACGAGGAGAAGGCTGAGGTACTCAACAATTTCTTTGCCTCAGTCTTCACTGGCAACCTCTCTTCCCACACCTCCTGAGTGGATGGACCACAAGACAGGACTGGGGGAGTAAAGTTCCCCCCCTGC
>VYZW01010780.1:786-17717 GCA_013401315.1 Balaeniceps rex | reverse complement strand
GTTTGTCTCTCTTGTTCTCCTTTTCATTGCAATTATTATTATTATTATTATTATTATTATTATTATTATTATTATTACTATTATATTTTATTTCAATTATTAAACTGTTCTTATCTCAACCTGCGAGTTTTCTTTTGCCCTTCCAATTCTCTTCCCCATCCCACTGGGGGCGGGGGAGGGTGAGGGAGCAGCTGTGTGGTGCTTGGTTGCCGACTGGGGCTAAACCACACCACCAACATAATGGCCTTCTATAATGGCGTGACTACATCAGTGGACAAGGGAAGAGCCACAGATGTCATCCATCTGAACTTCTGTATGGCCTTTGACACGGTCCCCCACAACATCCTTCTCTCTAAATTGGAGAGACATGGATTTGATGGATGGACTGTTCGGTGGATGAGGGGTTGGCTGGATGGTCGCATCCAGAAGGTAGTGGTCAACAGCTCAATATCCAGATGGAGATTGGTGACAAGTGGTGTGCATCAGAGGCCTGTACTGGGACTAGTACTATTTAATATCTTCATCAATATCTTCATCAATTCATCAATAATATCATCTTCAATCCCAGACAGTGGGATTAAGTACACCCTCAGCAAGTTTGTGGATGACACCAAGCTGAGTGGTGACGTTGACATGCCTGAGGGATGGGATGCTATCCAGAGGGACCTGGACAGGCTTGAGAGGTGGGCCCATGTGAACCTCATGAGGTTCAACAAGGCCAGGTGCAAGGTCCTGCACTTTTTATTTGATTTTATTTTATTTTTTGTTTTGTTTGAAAGCATCTTTTTTAAATAGAGAAAGAAATAGTCATTATCACAGGCCTGACTGACGGTAGCTACTCAGACATTTGAAATGTGTTTTGGAGAACTGAGGAGGAAGAATAAGGAGCTAGGAGTGGGAACTTCATAAACAAATCTCTTGTTTAAAGAATAATGAGTAACCAATGTCTCTAATGTAACAAGAAACAAATATTCTTATCTAAGGTTTTATGAATAATTTGGTTTGGTAGCTGAATTTCAATGCTCATGTCAATACATGACATTGTTTGACTTGGAGTATTTTATTTATCATTGTGTCCTGGTTTCAGCTGGGTTAGAGTTACTTTTCTTCCTAGTAGCTGGCATAGTGCTGTGTTTTGGATTTAGGATGAGAAGAATGCTGATAACACACTGATGTTTTAGTTGTTGCTAAGTAGTGCTGACACTAGTCAAGGACTTTCTTTTTCAGCTTCCCATGCTCTGCCAGGTGCACAAGAAGTTGGGAGGGGGCACAGCCCAAGACAGTTGATCCAAATTGACCAAAGGGCTATTCCATACCATATGACGTCATGCTCAGTATATAAACTGCAGGGAGTTATCCGGGGGGCAGCGATCTNTTATTACTATTACTATTACTACTATTATTATTATTATTTTATTTCAATTATTAAACTGTTCTTATCTCAACCCACGGGTTTTCTTACTCTTGCCCTTCCGATTCTCTCCCCGATCCCACTGGGGAGAGAATTGGTGAGCGAGTGGCTGCGTGGTGCTTAGTTACTGACTGGGGCTAAACCACGGCACATTGAAATAAAATCTTAAAATTTAGGGACCTGCAAAAGAAAATGAAAGGAAATTAAGTTTAGGATCACAAAGGACACTAGACAATAAAGCAGTTGTATCTTAGGTTTTTTTTTTAGATAGGTCAATTCAGAGAAGTCACTCTAAACATCATGCTGTAGGTGTCAAATTTTACTTTTCACCACAAAATCACTGTAATCGTGCTTTGTCCATTAAACAAGCTTCATTTTCCATTTACTTACAAAGCTCCCTTTCCAGGTGGCGTTTGTACATCAAATTTCAATCAGCATAAATTCAGGGAGATTTAAAGTGTAGCACTGTTTTTTATGACTAGTTTCTACCTCTGAAAAAGTAGTGTTTATCTTCCTTGACAAAATTATGGCCATACACAACAAAACAAAATTGTGGGGTATGTAACTGTATCTTGCAGCATTCTTCTTAATCTTAGAGAACAAAGCAAGTTTATGCAGCTCTGCAAGGGAAACACTGGGAGATTAAACAGAAGCTCTGATTTTTCACAGTTTGTTTCTATTCCCTCTCTCCTAGATCCTTGCATACCCACCACCTCTCTAGACACACTCCTCAAAATGGTTTTCCTTCAGCAGAAAATCTGACTTTTACAGAAAAAACAGTTTTGAGAATTTAAGGTTCTGTATTTTTCTGAACAAACAAGCTTTTGGAACAGTGCTTTCATTTTAGGAACTTGTTCTGCATTTTGAAAGTGAGTAGGCTTTGTGATTTAATAGAGTCTGTGTATATACATGTATAACTCTGTACATATGTGTGTATAAACAAAAACCTCCATCTTTCTCCTTTCATCCAATTCTGTAAACTAAAAAGAAATAAATAAAAAGAATGTGAGGAAAGTTAAAAATCCTACAGTAAACGCCATAAAAATATTAATCTAAACTAATAGTGTTTAAACAATAGAAGGTCATTCATAATTTCTAAAGCAATCTTAAGTAAAACTGGTGCAACTATTCATGCATAACAAAGAGCTGACACCTTACACAGAAAAGAACATAGCTAAGATGTCACAGTTAATGAGTATCAGAAATGGGAATTGATGTAAGATGCCTTCCCCTAAATCTATTAGCACTTGAATAAATGCCATAAGAATTTCTCAATACGCAGGCAGCCTTACTGGCTCCTGCTGATACATGTGTGGCTGGGACAGGAAAAGGGCTCAGCTAAGAAGCATTTCTCATCTTTTGCCCGATGTTGGACAATAACAGTATGTGGAAAAGGAAGTGCAATAAAGGAATGAAGAAAATTAACATCCATCTCATATCTGTCTCTCACACTTTCAAAATAGCTGTTTGCATTCTAGAGATTTCATGTCCAGATAGTAAACCCTATCTATGCCTGTGCTGCAAGAATAGAAACAAGAGCGAATTACAGAATTCCTTTGGCACAGACAGTTATAGGTTTAGAGGTACTTTGCAAGCTGGCTCATGAATGGCTACCCAGGATAGTCAACATGAGACAGATTGATTCCCGCATTAAATAGTAGGTCAGATTTTGTATGGTTGCAGATTTTGGGCTTCTTGAGATAAGTTTACCGTTCAGGCACTGTCAGTAGTTGTCTGTGAGCACAGAGAAAATGGCAGAAAAAAATGTAAATGGAAGTAGCCAATCCATCCAATGAATGGGATCTGCCAGAGATGTTAAGCATGAAACACACCCTGTGATTTGTATTTTACACTGCCACCTGGTAATCAGACAGTAGGAAACAATAGTAGAACAGGAAATTGATGTTATGTACAAAATAGAGAAATGTTTGTCTCTGCTGTCTGAACTGAGACAGATCCAGAGGAAATAGAGGAAGCAAGATCTTAACGGTGCCCACAGGACAGAACTGTGCTGATGGTAAACATTTTAATGTTCTCATTCAGTGTCAGTGTTACTACTGAATGTGTGGTTCTCAGCTCCATTTTGCACATTCTTTTTTTGTACAGGGGAGGTGCTCAGCCTTGCTTTAATTAATTCCTGTATTTTCTTTACTATACTCTTTGTGGCAAAAGTATTTGTTATAGGGACTGAAAAACTCATGTCCCATTGTACCCATACTTGCAACTTTTGAACTGCATCAATAAAATATATGTCAGTACAATTGTAAAAACCTGCATGTTCACAGGAGCAAATAATGAATTCAGATGATGTTGGTATAGGCTACATGAGGTTTACTTTATTTACCCATACAGTCTCAAAACAGAGATCAGCAAACAGCATGCCAACAATCTTATAATGTCAGTTCAACAGCAGTCTCCATTTTCTGGACAATAATTCAACTTCTTAGTTCAAGAGTGATGCAGGGTTTAACTCTTCTCTATTTTGCACAACCTTCTGTGTAGTTAGTAAGACATACCTTTGTCTCTTTCCTTCTTTCCCTCCATACACATACACACACATATGCACAAAGTATATAAAAATATCTTTATTTTAATGAAATTTGCATGCAATCTGAGAAAATTAAGTGTCATCCTATGTCTGTTATAAAGTTATCCTGGATAGTTTTCTCTAACACTTAGAATTTCTGAAGTTTGAAACAAAGCTTTTCTAAAACCATAAAGTGACTCTTCTGTTAGATCTTTGGTTGATTAATGTGACATGTTTTCACAGTGTTCAGGATGGAAAAGTAGAGTTTGGTGAGTACTACTACTTTTCTACTAGGGCCTTTTAGCATAGTTTGGGACCTGCTAGCCTAAGCAATGTGCCACCATGGGAAAAAGACAGTGCCTCCTGAAAATAATCAGAGTAGGAGGGGGAAATGTGTGTAACGCAGATACCCAAGGCTGCTCTCAATGAGTTATCAAAAGTACTGGAAATAGGAAGATGTGTAAGAACACACCTCTGCTGGGTGATGTGCATGGCTTCTCAGCCTGCTCATTTCTCAGCAAGTTCGCCTATGCGAGGACCATGATGGCAGCGGAGCTGAAGGACCTCTTATTTTTAAACAGGCTCGTGTTGAGCTGGCCTTAAGATCTCTACGCAGCCCCATGTTGTGCAGTGTGTACTTTTCCATTGGCAATCTGTGGCCATGTTAGGGCTGAAATCAAATTCCTTCAACCTCAGAGGGTTTAATGACAAAGTGACTTTAACCTACTGTTTTCCTTCCACAAGTATCCATTGGACAAGGATTTTAGCTGTGTATATAGAGAGGTAGTCCTAAAATTAAGAATAATGTTTAAAGACTGATTTCTTTCTCAGGTTAAAAGTTTTTTTCAGTTTCATTAAGCTGCCGAGAAATATTTTTCAAGCCCTGTAGTACAGAGGAATTATTTGGAACAAATTCAGAAATCTCCGGAATTAATAATACAATACACAGGGCAAAGGAGAAATGTTCTGCTTTTCTTTGTACTGCCGTTGTGTGCTTAGTGTTCCAATGGCAGAGAAACAACTATCACACTGAAAGCAGAAGAGAATGTGTACATGCTGTTTATGCTTTGTGTATATATGTGCTTACGAGGATAGTATGCTGTTGGTACTACGCTATTGTTCTCAGTCATTTTAGAAACAACGCATCTAAAGAGGGAAACCACAAGAGCTCCTTGTTAAAAGAATATTGGCAGAATAGCTGTACCTCAGATTGCCGGGCAATTCTGGCAATTGCCAAAGTTTTGTGAGATGACCATTTGAACTGGTGTGGTGGGTTGACCCCTGGATAGCCATCAGGTGCCCACCAAGCTGCTCTCTCACTCCCCCTTCCCAACAGTACAGGGGGAGAAAATATCACAAAAAACTTGTGGGTCAAGATACAGATAGGGAGATCACTCAGCAATTATTGTCACGGGCAAAACAGGCTTAACTTGGGGAAACGTATTTAATTTATTGCCAATTAAAACCAGAATTCAATAATGAGAAATAAGAACAAATCTAAAAATGCCTGCTCCTGCATGGGGTCCTCTCCATGGGCCGCAGCTGCTGCCAGGAATCTACTTCTGCGTGGGCTCTCCGTGGGCTGCAGCTTCCTTCAGTGCACATCCACCTGCTCTGGCATGCGGTCCTCCGTGGGCTTCAGGTGGATATCTACTCCACCATGTGCCTCCATCGTCTGTAGGGGAACAACCTATATCACCATTGTCTTCACCATGGGCTGCAGAGGAATCTCTGCTCTGGCACCTGGAGCACCTCCTCCCCTTTCTTCTTCACTGACCTTGGCGTCTGCACGGCTGTTTCTCTCACATTTCTCACTCCTCTCTCACAGGTCCTGTGCAGCATTTTTTTACCCTTTCTTAAATATTTTATCATGGAGGTGCTACCAGTGTCACTGATTTTCTCAGCTTTGGCTTTTGGGTCTGTCTTGGAGCTGGCCAGAACAGGCTCTGTTGGACAGGGGGGCAGCTTCTGGTGTCTTCTTACAGAAGCTACCCCTGCAGGTGTCCTCACTACCAAAATAGTGCCATGGAAACCAAATACAACTGGAGAAGAAAATATTGGGAAAACGAGGAGAAGATATTCTTTTCATCGTGACAACACAATGTATAAAGCCAACACTAAAATAATGCAGTAGGTTTGATTCACAACCATACCTCATCTAACTTGTACAAGTCAAGAAATAACACTAAATTTTTCAGTGAGGAAGGTAAAGTCGTAGTAAATACTAACAAAATCTGAATTCAGTTCTTTGAAAACTTACATATTCCTCTTGAAAGGGTAGTTTTGTTAATAAAGGATGATTCATACCAAGGAAAAGTGGAAGAGTGTGGTAACCTCAATCAGGAGTAGAGTCAGTGGCAATTCATAAAGTGAATGAGTTGAAAAATCAGAAGAAAAAAAGAAAAAAAAAAAAAAGAAGGGGAATTCCTTAAGTATATGAGACATAATCATTTCTTGATGTAAAGATTTGTGTGATAATAACATAAAATTCTACTGTTTTCCGAATAATGCTATATGATAAGTGAACCTGTTTATTTTTCCTATCAAAATTTTGCAGTTAAAGGCTCCTGGTTTTAATTAAATTACAGTTTTAAGAAAGATTGAAAAATGGAAAAATTAGATGAACAGTGAAAAATAAAAAAAAAAAGTGCTCTGTCCTTGAATTTCAGGCTTTCAACAAAGCTCTGGAAAGTATTCATGGGGAAACAGTAATAATAAATATAACATGATATTTCAACATCTGTGTTTCATGGAAAAGTCTCTAGCGAGCTTTTCACTGACACTCTTGAAGAAGTCATGTAGAGCTTCCCTTTAGGTGCTTTATTGCTTTCTCTTCTCCTCCAACAAAATGCAACTCTCATGTATCTACTTTATTCTGAACTCCCTGATCTTTTCAGTGAATCGCCAAAACAGTTTCTCGATCGACAGAAAATACAGTTGACATCCTATGAGTCAGACCTCTCCAAACAGAAGAGATCTCTTTCATAGAGGGGTAAAATGGAAGTAGTCGTCCTAGGTCAGCATTTCTAGATGATAGCTCAGGCAATGGGAGAAAAGTACAAATTCAAGTACTGCTGTTGCCTCTTTAATTGGTCCCTTTGGAACTGGAAAAAGCAGTTGTAGGAGTGTTACATAAAGAAAACCCCTGTTATTTTCCATCTAAACTATTTCAGTTTTTGTGGCGGGGGAAAAAAAAGTTTTGATGGAGAAGGTTTGGTTGGTGATTTTTCATGGGTTTTTTTTTGTTATTATTTTCTTTCAGAATTTTCTAAGGAATATCTCATGATCTTCATGCGAACTTGTCTATCAAGGCAAAGTAGTTGCAGGCAACACTATAAAACAGTAGGTAGGATGTAATTGTGTGTTGTCTTATGAAGTAATGCTCTCATTCAGAGTATATTTGGACTAGTGTACATGGGGTTTTTTATGGTATGGTCTCTGAGAAAAGATTGTATTTCTTCTGGGAGAGTGATTCTTTCTGTGAATGAAGTTTACAGCATGCCAGGGAAATCTCAGAGATGATTAACACCACAGAAGATGTGATCTCAATTTCTGGCAGCCTCTGAGAGACAATGTAGCCAATGAAACATTTCTCCTTATATTTCCATCCTAACTCTGCTTGTGCCTGCAAGAGAGCACTTTCTAGTTTCTTCATTCTTCTTCACAAGCATGGTATAAAATCTCTGTGTAAAAAGGTTTCTTAACTTCTGTAGCAAGAGCTATCTTAACAGTTGACAGTCAAACTACTCACTTCATTTTATAAAAGCTGAGTAAAATAAAGAGTAAAACCAGGAAATCCTGACTTGTTTCTAGATTTTCTGTCAATAGGGGAAATTACCCACTGACTTCTTAACATTTACAAAAGCATTAACATATTTTATTGTTTGGATGGTTGGTTTTGTGCTGTTGTGTTTTCTTTTTTTAAATAAAAATCTTGTCTTTTTTGTCATTACACTGCAGAGCTCAAGAGTCATTGAAGTATTACTGGGCTTGATACTTTCAAAGCATTATGATCACATAAATAAAGTGTTAGGCAAGAACTTGGGAGATAGTGATGCCACTGTTGATTTTCTGTATGGATTCAGAAGCCCACAAGTCAGCAGAGCCTGAGCCCAGCAGCAGCACCAGGAGGAAGCGGTGAGTGTGTGGAGACACTCCCTGCAATGGGGACGGGCGCCCCATCTGCTGACCTGGCCTGCTGTGGAGTGGTGTAGCTCCTTGATGAGCCTCGGACATTGTGGAGGGACTGCTGGTGGTCCAGCCCTTGGACTAGTACCATCCACATTCTCCCTCATGGCCACCAGCGATGGTGCCAAGGAGAAATGGAATGTTCCACCAGTGACTGCACAGCTCAGGGGGTGAGAGCCAAGGGCACAGGGGCCCAGAGGGTGTCTCCTCAGAGGGTGTGAGGAGGACTAGATGTGTTCTGCAGGTCAACAAGGGGTTGCAAATCTGGGGTTCACAACAGGGATTTGTATTTTATGACTATGGGATCATTTCTGAGAAGAGAGGACTTCCAGGAAGAGTCTGAGCCCACCTGACCAGGCAGGGCAAAAGCATTTTTGCCACCGGGCTGGACAACTTAGTGAGGAGAACTTTAAGCTAGAAATGATGCGGGAAGGGAGAAGTGGTGGCCTGGGTTGGCAAGCAAAGGGTGTGTGGTGATGTGGACACAAGAGACCTTGAAAACAATAGAATCATAGAATCATTTGGTTGGAAAAGACCTTAAGATCATTGAGTCCAACCATACCTGTCCACTACTAAACCATGTCCCTCAGTGCCTCGTCAACCTGTCTTTTAAATACGTCCAGGGATGGTGACTCAACCACTTCCCTGAGCAGCCTGTTCCAATACTTGACAAAAAGAAGAGCACTGAAGGTGGCCAGCCCTAAGCATATATACATAAATGAATAAGAACTGCCTATAGAAAAGCATTATCAGGGAAGCTTTCATACCTTTCCTGGGATATCAGCACAACTGGATGCTCCTCTGAAAGCATCTGTATTCTGACACATGCAGTGTGGGGAGCAAACAGGACAAATTAGTGGTCTACCTGTGGCTGCAGATCCACAATCTCATCGGGATCATGGAGATGTGGTGGGATAGCTCATGCAACTAGAGTGCTGCTGCAAGTGAATACAGGCTCTTCAGTAAGGACAGGCCAGGAACATGAGGAGGAGTTCCAATTGACGTGAGAGCAGAAGGTATGTATGGAGCTCTGGCTAGGGATTGATAATGAGACAACTGAGAGCTTATGGGTCAGGATTAGTAGGCAGACAAATACGGGTGACATTGTAGTGGGAGTCTACAATGGACCGCCTCATCATGAATGAAAAGCAGATGATGCCTTCTTCAGACAACTGGAAGAATCTTCACAGTCACAGGGAACTTTAACTACCCTGATGTCTGCTGGCAGGACAAGAAAGCAAAGCAAAAGAAACTAGGAGATTTCTGGAGTGTATGAATGAAGATTTCCTTACCTCCTGCTGGAGGTGCCCCTGCTGACAGCAGGAGTCCCCTCTGGGGAAGCAGAGGGTCTGGGGGCATCCGTGGGGCTGCCCTCCTGCCCCCTGGCAGTGCAGGTGTCCTGTTGGCCCAGCTGCCTCTTGGCCTCTTTAATGCACTTGTGCATGATGACATTGATGAGCCAATGCAGGAAGATTGCTGTGTGGTCTTGCAGGCTGGACTGCAGCTCCTGGACCATGGCGTCCTCATCCAGCCCCAAGAAGCACAGACTGGTCATGATGAGGGCCTCTGCTGCAGCCACCTGCTGCCACTGGGCCCCATAGATCTCCTGCAGCTCTTGTTGCAGCCAAGGCATCATGGGCTCAAGGGTTTTGGGATGGCCTTGGAAAATGGTCACCCAGATGTCAGGTGGGAGGCCACCCATGGCAGCCCTGGGCACAGTCCCTGCAGCACCCAGCTCATCCAGGAATGGCATTGATTGGGAAGAGGATGGTGGGGATGCCGTGGGATGATGGTGGCTGTGGGCATCCAGGTGTCTTCCTGCTTAGCTGCTGGCATCTGATGGCTCTGTGGTGGACATGTTGGTATACTATAAAAACCCATCTTTCACCTGCACCGAAAATTTGATGGACTGGACAGTCGCTCTGCAGAGGAAGCAGTCTGGTTTTTTACTGGTCCACCGTACCACGCAGCTGAAGCAGACCTGGTGCAGATACGGGATCACATAGGCCAAGTCAGACCAAGCTTAGCAGGAGATGGGACAGGTCCAGTCTGATGCTGTGGTCGTGGTCTCAGTGTGCTGCAGCCGGGGAGAGCTGAGGGCAGCAGCTGCTTCCCTCCAGCAACCAGGGCAACACAGCCAACAGCTCTAGGATGGGCACCGAGGACTGCTGTCAAGAGCCCCTGAAGCACAACCCAGCACCAGCCAGAGTCTTGCTCGACCCTCCAGACATTGCAGACACACTCAGCAGCAGTCCAGGCATGAGCCAGGCTCAGCCAGGCTCTGCTGGCACCTGGGGATGAGTGGCAAGGATCTGCCTGTTGGGAGCAACGAGAGTGGAATTTGGGAAGATGATGGAAGCCAGGTGTTTTCCCTGTTGGATCTCCTTCTGGGCTGGGAGCTCCTGGACAGCAGCCAGTGGCAGTGCCTTCCTGGGACAGGAGAGAAGATATGCCCCATTGCCCTGTTCCTCCACTGGTGGTCATTACTGGGCAGACAGAAAGGATAAATGAGGAGCGAGGCTTGAGCGTTTATAAAGAGGTGGCAGAGCAAGTTCATCCTTTTTAAACTGCTATTGTTCATTTAACCTAGGTATACACCTGTCCCCGTTTCCTACCCACCTAGTGGATCAGGATGTGCACATCAGTTTATTCAATTTTATTTATTTTTTTGTTTTGTTTGAAAGCATCTCTATTTAAAATAGAGAAAGAAATAGTCATTATCACACGCCTGACTGATGGTGACTACTCAGACATTTGAAATGTGTTTTGGAAAACTGGAGAGGAAGAATAAGGAGCTAGGAGTGGGAACTTCATAAACAAATCTCTTGTTTAAAGAATAATGAGTTAGACAAAGGTTTGGGAGAGCCTGATGTCACTGTTGTTTTTCTGCATGGATTCAGAAAAGTACATATTTCTTTGTGATCCATAATTTTCTCACCATAATTTGCACTACAGCTAATTACACTCTTTGTAAAACGATTTTGTATCCATAAACAAATTATGGAGGGTGAGAGCTTCTTGGAAGACCTTACTATTGGTATTTGAATAAGTAAATTTGTGTTGTGATATTATGCTTAGTAATGTAAAACTCTTGAAATATTTCAGTAGGTGTATTTCTGTGTGGTTACATTTTTAATCAGCAGAAAAATTTATCACTCTTCCTTCTGCCCCCCANCAGCACCAGCCAGAGTCTTGCTCGACCCTCCAGACATTGCAGACACACTCAGCAGCAGTCCAGGCATGAGCCAGGCTCAGCCAGGCTCTGCTGGCACCTGGGGATGAGTGGCAAGGATCTGCCTGTTGGGAGCAACGAGAGTGGAATTTGGGAAGATGATGGAAGCCAGGTGTTTTCCCTGTTGGATCTCCTTCTGGGCTGGGAGCTCCTGGACAGCAGCCAGTGGCAGTGCCTTCCTGGGACAGGAGAGAAGATATGCCCCATTGCCCTGTTCCTCCACTGGTGGTCATTACTGGGCAGACAGAAAGGATAAATGAGGAGCGAGGCTTGAGCGTTTATAAAGAGGTGGCAGAGCAAGTTCATCCTTTTTAAACTGCTATTGTTCATTTAACCTAGGTATACACCTGTCCCCGTTTCCTACCCACCTAGTGGATCAGGATGTGCACATCAGTTTATTCAATTTTATTTATTTTTTTGTTTTGTTTGAAAGCATCTCTATTTAAAATAGAGAAAGAAATAGTCATTATCACACGCCTGACTGATGGTGACTACTCAGACATTTGAAATGTGTTTTGGAAAACTGGAGAGGAAGAATAAGGAGCTAGGAGTGGGAACTTCATAAACAAATCTCTTGTTTAAAGAATAATGAGTTAGACAAAGGTTTGGGAGAGCCTGATGTCACTGTTGTTTTTCTGCATGGATTCAGAAAAGTACATATTTCTTTGTGATCCATAATTTTCTCACCATAATTTGCACTACAGCTAATTACACTCTTTGTAAAACGATTTTGTATCCATAAACAAATTATGGAGGGTGAGAGCTTCTTGGAAGACCTTACTATTGGTATTTGAATAAGTAAATTTGTGTTGTGATATTATGCTTAGTAATGTAAAACTCTTGAAATATTTCAGTAGGTGTATTTCTGTGTGGTTACATTTTTAATCAGCAGAAAAATTTATCACTCTTCCTTCTGCCCCCCAGAAAGAGAATTTTTGCCAAAACCTGAGGCACAGTATGGACTTGCCTGTACAGCTATTATTCCCCTTGTTCTCATTGGTCACATTAGTAAGAAAACCATATAGCTAAACCAGCATGACACTATAGTACACACTACACAGAGTAATTCTCCTTGTTTTAAGTTTTTAGAGCTATATGGTTTCCAGACCAGAAATTAGCTGGTTTAGATTCTACATGCCTCAGACCACCCAAATTCACGTGCATTGTGTTGAAGACTCAGACTGTCTAAGACTACCTAAAAATCCCAACAGTGGCTTAATTCTGTTCTTTTGCAAGACTTCTATTTTCTTCTCTATAACCTTTGCTGAGCAGAAAAATCTTTCTTAATTTTCTGTACAAAATTGGTTAGATTTTCAGGCAAGCTGTTTTACATGTTTACTGAGTCAGTGTTAACAACTGTAAAGGACAAAATGTGTTCAATATTTGTTCAAATACTGAATTTTTTATGATGTCATCAATGCTTAAGATGTGTCAGGCACTTGGTTTCTGTATGAAATGTCTTGTAAACAGAAATCATTTTAGCCAGTGTTGTTACTGGTTCTTATACAGGCACCTCTTTGAACTATTCTCTGAAACTATGCATGTTTATCATAACACTGAGATGATTACTTTTCCAATAGTCTAGATGAACAATACGAGTCATTTCATTTTTGCCAGTTTGATGAATGAGAGATAAAAATGGTTTGCTTTAACTTCTATTGAATGATTAAATTCTATTCTACAAATCCAGGGAACCTCATACTAGTAGCAGTTATTCCAAAAGTTAGGATTATAAGCATTTCTTGATTTGCCTGTGCATTTTATAACAGCCTTTATAATATCAAATTATTTGTTTGTATTACATGGCTGCTTAGTAAACTTGGATCCTCACTTTGCACACAAGACAGCCACTTGCTGGTAAAAAACATAATTTAACTTTAGCCAAATGTATTTTATAGTAGGAATGAACAATTTTACCCAAATACCAGCACATCTGACATAAAGCTGAAAATGAAATCCAGCATTCTTGCCTCCCAAAACAAGGCAAAAGCCACAAGCCAGTGATTTTTCTTATTTCTAATTACAAGCTTTGTGACTGCTCCATGTTCAGGATTTGCACACCTTTCTTGAAATGAAACTGGTGGAACGGTGGTGTCTAATTTTCTGTGGAAGTCTTTTCTTTCTCTTCCAGAGTTTCAGAGTCTCTTTCATAAGGGGTTTTGACTTACATACTTGCAGGCAGATAGGTCTGGACACTTATGAGCATGCTCACTGTGCATATGTCTGAGTAAGGCACTATGAAAGCAATGATCCTAATTCCTCATTGACATGAACAACTGAAGTGATTCTGAAGTGAGCTCCTGACTTCTGTGCTAGACAGAACCGAGGATATATGATGCAGATATGCTGTGCTCTCACACAGCACCAGAACTGTCCAGTGTTGGTGGCATCTGTGGACAACAGATGTCATGTGTAGCCTGGGACAGCAGTGCAAAAGTTATATAGAGGTAGTGGACAGCTGCTGTCATCAATGCCCTTGTTTTATACTCTTAGAATTTTTGTCTATTTAAGGTGATATTCTTTGGCTTAAGTCTTCTTGCTGTTATCTTACCTCTGTGTCTTTCTATTCTCTATCTTGTATGGGTCTATTCTGTTCACATTCTCACCTGTGCTCCTCACAATGTAGACATTTCCTCAGAAGTCTGAGCTGTGCTTATGTGTCTGGGCTGTATCAAACCTAGGCTTCAGGTTGCAGCTAGGTGCACTCCAAGGAAGATGGGGAGACAAGGTTAGAAAACAAGATAGAAAAAGAAGAGAACAGGACATTTGAGTTAATAAACTGGCTCCTTTAGAAAAGTGAATGTTGCTGATTATGATCTGCTTATTTGATACATTTTTCATATCTGGAAAACAAAATGAGAGCAGAGCAAGATGGAAAATTGCAACTGGAACTTACAGGAAGATAGGTGACCCCTGATAGCGTTGTCTGTATTGAAAATTCACCCTTCCTTGCTAAGATAGTTACAGAATTTCCCAGGGCACTGAAATCGCAGTTATACATCAGTGAGATCTGATAGATGAAACTCTACTTTAGAAAAAGGAAGGACTAAATCAGAGAGTCTATTAGGAGCAAAACATTCTCTTAGGTAACTTTTACAATTATTTTCATCATATCCAAGATAAATATGTATCATATCTCATTGTTAAATATGACTTTTTTTGCTCTCATTGTTTCTAATACTTATGGGATTAAGAATGAATATTTTTGAAATTATAACACTAACAGGAGCTCCTAATGTAGCCATTCCTTCCTCTATCAGCAAAACCACAACCATGGAGGAATAGATTAGAACCTAATAGTGTTCCTCCTAAACATTGGCTATAGCAGTAGAAAACCGTAATTTGGCTGCTCTTCTGAAAGAATGCAAGATCATTACACAGAAGTATAGGAAGGAAAAGACAGACTTGTATAGATTTCAGTCTTGCAATACCATGCCTGGATGATTCTTTTCTGTTTCAGGATTACTGCTGGTATGTTTGCAGTGTCAGCTGGCTTACAGATAATAGAAAAGGGAAGAAATTGGAGTCTTACAATACTACCCACCCCACTCTGCCTGTTGCTGGGAAAAAAGAAGAGATAAACCCTTCAACTGTTACAGAAGTTTTCTGCTGTACAGTGCCCAGTAAGAACTGTAAGCCCTAGGAGTTTAGAGCTTCAGGAGTAGTTTTAAGCCTTGGTAAAATGAGAGCAAAAGCAGAGCAAGAAATGACCATGTAACCCCGAGAGCTAAGCTGTTACACATGAGAGAATCTGCTCCAGGCACTTTAGGGACTTCACTCTTGAATTTCTATCAATCATGATAAGGACTATGACTTACCATTACATTCACTCAGCCTAGTTAGTGATTCTTACCTGAAATAGGTGTACAATTACATCCATTGTGTCAATGCTGCACAAGATAAATGAAATCGTGATTTCTTTTCTTCCTATAAAATCCTTTTTCTGAAGAAAACACAAAAAATCTGAAAAATCCACATATTTTCAAAATGCTAATGGAATGAGCTCTTTTTTCCCCAGCTTGTTTTGAAAAAAATAGTAAAACATAGGAGGCTAAACAAGTAAGTGGTTTTCCTGTGAAAAGTTTTATTCCTTTCAAGATGTCACTTTACTGTATTAAAGAAATTTAAAGGTCAAAATCTTGGTAACCATCATTTTTGTAAAAGTATTTTTGACTGATGTGACACAGAGTTCACCTAAAGTTAAAATCTGATTTGCAACTGTAAGGGTTTTTTTTGCCTTGCATGTCTGAATTTGTCAAAAAAAAATGAAAAATGTGTCCAGTTCTAAACTTAACATGAATTTTTGAAGAAAACATCTTCAATGTATTCATTCTTAGGTCTTTTCTTTCCCTCTCATGATCTCATTTTGCCTACAAATAAAATAGTTAAATAGTTTCTTCTCCCATTTTTCACAGCACACAATCCCTTGGGGGGTAGAAAAAGCAATAAGGAAACCACACTCAAGCTATATCATGGATTAGCAAAAAAGTGCTGTGCATTTTTCAAAAGACTACATAAAACATTCATAAATCTACTTGCTGGATTAATTGATGGTAGATCTATGTTTGTAGAGCTGTAATGTTTTTCATTTCATTGATTTCCCTCATGACATTGAACAGATACTCTTCATACTACTGGTACTTTATCTCTGACGTGGACACTGAGGATGATGTCTGTAATAATATCCCTGACCTGAGATGAAAATATGAAACCAGGAGGAAAGGTTACCTAAAGAAATAACCTGTTATGTTTGTTCTAGTGCCCTTGATGGCAATGTAATTGCTGAGGACTAAAATTCAAATGCAAGGAATCATGTATGCATTAAATAGATATTTGCATTGATCTCTCCAACTACTTTAACTTTCTCAGGCAGAGGCGAAGAAATCTTTTTAAGCTCATCTCCTGTAGCTATTTCCAAAAAGAGTTTGATACAGATAACAAGAAGTCTTTCATAAGGATGCATTTCTGCCAGCCTGTGAAGTTCCTCATCTTAACTAGCTAGTAACATATTATGCTGAGACCTAACAGGAAAACTTTTTTTAGCATTTAACACATAATATTTTTGCTGGAGTGGAGGCACTTGACCTTTTTAAAGAAAAGGTTGTCATGTGAGGATCTATTGCAATCACAGATTGGAGCAACAATCTTCAAAACCAAAGTATTTCTATGATTTTCAAAATGAAGAAAGATCTCTGACATTGCTTGTATTGTAACACTATAGTTATTTATTTTGAAGCTTAAGAAGTTGAAAGGGGGCAGCAGGTAAATTTACTGACTATGAAGGAATTTCTTAGAGGAGGAAAAATGTGTATGACTTTTACCTCAAGCTGAATGGGACACTCTGGCTAGCACAGAAAACTGATGAATCTGAGAGGAGGTGTGTTTAGATTTAAAATGTGGAGGAAGAGTAAAAAGAGATAAGGAGACTGATATCAAGAATATCTTGTAAGGAAGCCTGTAATACAGAACTCTGTAAATGGTAGTGAAGATAACTAGCATGGAGGTTGGAGAGGCTGAGTTCTCAGAGACTGCTGATGAGCTAAGACCTGGACAAAATAGATTTTTTGAAACAT
>VYZW01010778.1:0-14887 GCA_013401315.1 Balaeniceps rex | reverse complement strand
CTTACACTAAATCCAAAACACAGCACTGTGCTAGCTACTGGGAAGAAAAGTAACTCTAACCCAGTCATAAACAGGACAGTGCTGAAGAGAACACAAATTTGGGTGAGAAACCCAGCGACTTGTGAGAAAAAGAGATTTTTGCAAAGCACTTGTTTTACTACTGAAAAGCAAGAGAACATGAAAGAGCACAGGAAAAGTGACTGCAAAAAAAAAAAAAAAAAAGAGACATGCCTCTGGGGGTGCTTTGGGGCCAGGGAAGAACTCTTCTTAGCCCAGTAATCTTGAAGAAGAAAATAATTAGTGGCTGGAAACATCTACAAAGAACAGGAAGGCTGGTGCAACACCATGGGATCCTGGAGACACAGGCCTGGGGGATGTTGTGCATGGCCAGGGTAGAACCTCACACTGCCTGGGCTGGCTGGAGGTCTCTGTGACTGGTGCTGTGCCTGTGCCTGGCTTGGTGCACCAGAGGGGTGCAGGTGCCCTCTGTGCAGCCCTCTGGCACTGCCAGCTGGGGCCCCGCTGCTCCAGCATCATCCCTGCTTCACGCCCCAATGGCCCCATGCTATGGCAGTCTGCAGCACTGCGCAGAGGCTGCATGTGCCATGTGCCAGGGCTGGGCAGCCTGCGGACAGACCAGGAGATGGGGCCGGACCCCAGAATAGGAGCAGGAACCCTTGGGTTGGAGGGGTCATGGATGGGCCAGGCATGGCCAAAGGGACAGGGAGAAGTACGGGTGTGATTAGGGGAGCTGGTGGGTTTTGAGGCCTGGCAGGAGGTCAGGAGAGTGATCCAGGGGGCTGTGCACACTGTGCATGTTGCAGGGTGGGGGGTGTTAAAGTAGGACAGGAGCCAGGGTGCAAATGGTGGGAACTCAGTTTGAGGAGGCCTTTACAAAGAGAAAGGGCTAGGAAGTGAGCAGGCAAGGACAGAGGTGTAGGATTTTCCAGGCAGAGGTGGAGGTTAGCTGCCAGTAGTATAGGTACCACTGATATACGAGATAAGAAGCCTGACAGAGTTCAAGGAGTGTCTGGACGACGCTCTTAGTCATACGATTTAGTGTTAGGTAGTCCTGCGAGGAGCAGGGAGTTGGACTCGATGATCTTTATGGGTGCCTTCCAACTTGAGATATTCTATGATTCTACTATTCTAAGAAGTGACAGGTGCCCTGCCCCCAAGCTTCTGGTGGAAACCCTGCCCCCTCTCAGCAGCCTCAGGTCCCCTAAGTAGCTAGTTCTTTCTGAACAAAACACAAATAATCCATGTGTGCCTCAGTTTTTCCCTCTCTCCGAGGAAGGTACAGATACATACTCATTCTCACAAAATGCTTTAGTGAAATCTGTTAGAGGAAAATATATTGTGCTGGATCTGACAGCCCGAGAGAGGCGAGGCTGCTGCCTCTCCATGTCCCCAGGTCCAACCAGTAGCAAGGCTGAAGTATTTCCCAGCAGGTGCGCGCACACAGCACACATATACAGCACATATTAACACACAAGCCGAATGTATCCTGCCAACACATATTTCAGTCCAATTTTGTCTAACTATGTCTTCAATAAAAATGTTACACATTGAGAAGATCTGCACTGGAGTTGGTTCATTGAAATGGATGTGGCACATGGGGCTGGATCCCAGTCAAGAAATTTAGTCTCCTATAGGCATGGGCACAGCTGCTCAGTACAGAAGGGGCCACAGAAGAGCCAGCCTATGTTCTCCAGGCCTGAAAGCATCCAGCACCCAACAATAAGTTCTTCTTCTATATGAAGGAAAAAAATAAGATGCTACAAATATTATTTCAGTATTCCACAAGGAATCAAGAGCAACTGCCTCCACAGTCATACTGCTCTGTGATTGGCTGATGGCCATTTCTTGACACCGCTGGCAGGACTATAATATATATAGCCATAAAAACATAGGTATAAAATGGATATGAAATATGAAATATGCTGGAGGGATTCACCTTGTACATACATATATATATAATCTCACTAGTAGACCTCCATCTGCTCTGCCAGAGAGGGGAGCAGGATGAGGCCATTGGTGCTGTGTTCATGTGAGTGATCTGTGTGTCTGTCTGTGATCATAGAATGCTTTGGGTTGGAAGGGACCTTTAGAGGTCATCTAGTCCAACCCCCCTGCAGTGAGCAGGGACATGATCTGTGTGGCCAGCCATGTATATACGTATATATACATATATGTGGTGTATATGTGTGCTCTGTGTGTGTGTCTGTGTCTGCTGGGAATACATCTTCAGCCTCACTACTTGTTGGACCTGGGGACATGGAGCGGCAACAGCCTCGCCTCTCTCGGGCTGTCAGATCCAACATGATATATTTTCTCCCCCTGTCCAGCTGAGGAGGGGGAGTGATAGAGAGGCTTGGTGGGCACCTGGCATCCAGCCAGGGTCAACCCACCACAATCCCACATTAAGAGAAGAAGTTTGGGCAGGTCTCTACAGTGTGTGCCTCGCCATGGCCCATGGGGCAGCTCTGCCCAGTGTGGGCTCTGTCAGGGCCATCGTGGTCCCTGGTCCTGGCCCCGAGGTCTTGTTCCCCACAGTGTGACACTGGGGAGCAGTTTGCCATGAATGTTACCAGTACCCCCTGTTCCCAACCCCTGGTAATTGTAACTANCCCTCATTGTAAAAAATTTCTTCCTTATATCCAGTCTAAATCTCCCCTCCTTTAGTTTAAAACCATTACCCCTTGTCCTGTCACCACAGGCCTTGCTAAAAAGCCTGTCCCCATCTTTCCTATAGGCCCCCTTTAAGTACCGGAAGGCCGCAATAAGGTCTCCCCGCAGCCTTCTCTTCTCCAGGCTGAACAACCCCAACTCTCTCAGCCTTTCTTCATAGGAGAGGTGTTCCATCCCTCTGATCATCTTCGTGGCCCTCCTCTTGACTCGCTCCAACAGGTCCATGTGCTTCTTATGTTGGGGGCCCCAGAGCTGGACGCAGTACTCCAGGTGGGGTCTCACCAGAGCGGAGTAGAGGGACAGAATCACCTCCCTCGACCTGCTGGCCACAAACAGGTCCTCCTGTTATCTGAACAACAACTGTGTTATGGATTATTCAATAACTACTGTGAATGAAGTAGTGGAGGCTTCACCACTCAGTCCGAAGCTGGGTGTACAAGCAGCAGAATTAATTGCATTAACAAAGGCCTATCAGCTGGCCAAAGAAAAGAATGTAAATATTTATTCTGATTCTCGATATGCATTTGGAGTATACCACACTACTGGGCAGTTATGGAAGCTGCGTGGGTTTATATTTCTAGTGGAAATAAAATATCAAATGCTCCTCAAATTACTGAACTGTTAAAAGCTATACAATTGCCAGAGAAACTTGCCATCATTCATCAGCCAGCCCATACCAGCAGAAGAAACAAGAGAGATAAGAAATAGTCTAACAGATATTGCCACTAAAGCTGCAGCACGACATCCATATGAACCACTGGGCTTACAAACAGTCCAATGATCCGACCTGGTGTTGCCTGCTCCTGAAAAGATACGTTTGACTGTTCCTGCTGAAGAAATTGACACTAGGAAAAGGTATGAAGTGACAAAAAATTCCCAGGGAATACGGAGAGTGAGTATGGAAAACCTTCCTATTTTACCTAAGCAACACCCAATTCCCATAGCAAAAATGCATCACCATCTAGGGCATTTTGGAACTGCTACACTAGCCCACACAGTGCTGAAGAATTAGTTTGCACCAAGAATTTATGCTGCAGTCGAATAGGTAACTGTGTCTTGCATGCACTACCTGTAGCCTTAATGAATATTTAACAAATACCTCAACAAACAACAAAACTGTCTCCCTATGAAATGCTATTTGAAAGACTGATACAACTCCTTGGAACTGATATACCCGCTCATGTAAGTTTATTAGCAGGAAATGAAAATGTGACCCAGTATATTTTACACGTTCATAAATTACTAAAATACCATCAGGCCCAGGCACAGCTAATACAACCAGTACCTCTAGAAGGGGCTCTGCACCCCTTCAATATAGGGAAGTAGATTTGGGTAAAAGTACATAAAAGAAAGGATAACTTATGTCCTCGGTGGTAGGGACCATTTTTGGTACTGCTAACCTTTCTCAGCAGTAAAAGTGGAAGAAAAATTGACTTGAATCCATCACTCCCACCTAAAAGCTGCAGCCAGTCTGGAAGTGGAAGCAGAAAACCCTCCTGCCACTAAGGGAACATCCACCGCTGCAGAGACAGATTCACCCGCAGCTGGGAACTTATGCAGAGCCAGCGGATTGGCTGTGACACCACTGATCTTGCATAAGAATTCGACAACAGGAAAGCGGAAAGTAATCTGATACTTAAGAATTGCACATGGGCTGAACCATATCTTTACTTAGAATTAGAGTGCAACCAAGGGATAATTATTTTTGCTATTTGTGTCTGTCTGTTTTTCCTGTTAATAGTGATTTGGAAGCCTAGATTTTAATATGATAGCCTTTCTTATAAGCCTGTGGTGGAATATGGATTATATGTATTCATTCCATAATTCGGCCATAGCAACAGTTCAAACTAATACAGCAGCAGCAGCAAAGCCCGACTGTTGGATACGTGCTAAAAGCCCATCCTCTACCGGGAATCAACTCTCCTGGGTTTCTGTTCCATTGAATTCTCAATGGTACAAGGATGGGCATATACATTATGGATTTTCACTAAAAAAAGGAAGGATACTGCCCTTCCGCCAAGAAGGGTTTGTCACTAGTTTGAAAGGAGACCCCCTGGATATGCTTGGAGAGCAAACCTATTGACAAGCTTACTTACTTTGTAAGGGCTGGGAATTGAAAATGTCAATATATCTTTAAAATTAATAAAATTAATGGAAATGGACAATTCAGATCTTGGGACCATATAGATGAAAAGAAGATTCTTATGCCTGGAGTGTTCCATAGATCTGTTCCTATGCCTAAAGGCAATCGGTATTCCTCCACAGATCCTTCCAAAACCTTACTATATACTACATCCACTGAGTATGAAAGGGAAATTCTCCAGAAGCCCTTACATAAAACCTATTATAATAAGACATCATGCTGTAGATTTGTCCCTGGATGGAGTTTATCAGGCCCTGCAGACTCCGAGACAATGTGGATATTTGCAGATAGATTAACTTGGTATTCTGTAGGAAACCATAATCAAACCAAAGATAATTATAAAATTTTGGTTCCCACTACGGGCCTATGGGATCCTGATTGCTCTGAGCCATCTAATCTGGGTCTGAACCTTACTGGTTTACCTAAACAACCAAATCTGGCACATGCTAACCCTTTTACAGGAAATAATTTATATGATTCAGATATGTTTGAAGATTATACTACCCTATTTACACAACTACCAGGGCAATAATGGATAGGTGGAGAAAGGGCATTCAAGTATTTACCCTCAACCTGAGCTGAAAAGTATATTCTAAGTGCATTAATACCATCTGCACAGGTTAGAACCAGTATCTCTTCTGCCTCTGTAGCTGGTATATATGGAAAAAAGTGTTACAACCCTCTGAGAGAATGTGGCACTAAGTTCCACCTGTTTGTAAGAGTTTTTATCTCATGGTTAGGGGTTGCAAAACTAGAAAGAACTATTGCAAATGTGTCAAAAGAATTAGAAAAAGCCATTAATGAAACTGCAGATAGTATTATAGCCCTACAGGAAGAAATCAAATTATTATCACAAATGGTACTACAGAATGGATTAACCTTAGACTACCTACCACAGGACAGAGTATGTACATTATTGAATAATAACTGCTGTGTTTATGTAAATCAAGACCAGAAAAATGAAACTGATATAAACAAGATAAAGACTCATTTAAAAATATTACATGAAGAAAGACAAAGGCAGCCTTGAACCCCTCTAGAATCATTTGCAAAGCTCAGAGAGGAAGAATTCTTCACACAGCTCGATCAACCTAAGTATCTGACAGGCTTGCCTTGAATTCCTTGAACCTTTTTACTTATTAGTTCATAACCAGAGTGAAAAGGCAAAGGCCAGACCCCAGGCTCAAACAACATACTACTTCTCAGGAAACTCTTTGTCTCTGGGAAAACTCTTGCAGGCTGTTAAATGTGTTTGCTAAAAAGCTCCTCTAATAGCCATGCGGATTCGAAATACTCCAGAACTATGTACTCCCCAGCAGGACACCAATGGAAGTTCACTTCTCAAAAGAACATGAGTCAGGTTTTCTTCTGTATCAGCTTGGTTCAAGGTGCTCTGTGTGCCACAACCTGACATAATAGGACATCAGTTACAGGCCTTGTCTAGCTAGAAACTAAAGGTGTTAACATTTAAAATTCTGGTATCAAATGGTTCCTTGTTTTAAGCATAATAATTAAACAAGTCAGGTTAAAGGGAAGGTCGCCAGATAGTTCACTGAAGTTAAAACTGGCCATTTGGGGATCCCCAGTGTAACTGGTGGAAAAAAGAACATTGTGGCAGTATAAATATTACTACCAAGAAAAGGTGGTGGTGACCAGTTTAGTTTCATGCAGAAAATAAAACCAGGTCATTTTATCAACATTCAGAAGTTTTATTTCAAATGCAAACTATGAAACAAGCAACCCCCTTTTTGGCTTTACTCCTTTATGATCAAGAGAGAATGATGAGATAGACAGCATGGGAGATTTGCTTCACTTCTTGTTACTTAGAGATATATCCCCAATGAAAGAAACCAAATAAACAGGCACTTTAATATAGTGTTCCTATTTTTCTCCTCCTCCTAGGATAATAAAGTGTCTTGTTACCCATCACCCTCCACCTGTCCCACTCCTTTTGGAAAAGACGGGCAGGAAAATCAGATTTTCTTCTCGTGCACATGAAGAATCCATACTACTTTCACCATAAAGATGAAATTTGCTCAAAGAGCAGCAGTTAACAAAAAAAAAAGGAAAACTCCTGTCATAATAATAACAACAATAATAAAAAGCCAAACTTTTTCCCAAACTATTGACTGTAAAGGACACAGCTCCTAGGATTTCTCTCTCTTAAAAATACTTCTGGGCTTTTACAGTTGAAATGACTGGTTTTGAATATAAATTCCATTAATAATCTCATGATTGAATAGAGAGTATCATAGGCTGAGGAAAATATGGAGAATGATAGGGTGAGCTGTTGCTATAGTGATTCTGATAAGATACTCTCTAGTGCCTTTCCTTGTCCCCATGCAACCACAATAAAGTCTAATTTAAAACCAACACTTGCATTAATTATATCTTTTCCTGGTATCCTGGCATAGAAAAATATATAGAGAGAAATTAAGAACTGTACAACACACTAGATTTCTTGCTTTGGGGACATTTTTGAATCTCAGCAATTTTTAAGTGTGTCAGGCTAAAACTTGCTGTATTAAAGCTCAACAAAGGGTTAGTTCTGCCGGAATCTTTACTTATTTCTCTGAAAACTGATTAACACAAAGGCTGTAAAAAATGACATATGTAAGTAAAGTACTGTTTTGATTGTTACCATTTTACTAGCCCAGCTATGCCTGTCATTACTTCAGCTAATTCTCCACCTGCTTGAAAGCTGGTACACAAGTTATTGACTAGATTAATTTTTCAAAATGAAAAAGAAATGTTTGTGAAAGCCTGTTTCTAATTAGTAATTGCTGAAATTACCTTTGTACCTGGTTCACTGTGCAGAGCAAGAGTGCCAAAGAGTGCCAGAAAATCAGTTCCTAGCAGAAAGCTAGTACCTGCTAGCTGCATATTGGAAGTAAGTTTAGAACCTTCTGGGTACCAGATAGTACTTATGCCACGGGCTTTCTTTAACCAGGGCTATCTGTAAGATTATGTGATTTTAGGGAATAAATTGCTTCCAAGCTAGTTAGGTGTTTCATTTCTAAAAATAAATAAATGCCTTCAGATCCTTTAGAAAACCTCCATCTCTTAGCCACCAAAACATGCCATCATTAAAATCAGGTGTATTCTTTCATCCTCTCCACAAGACAGCTCCCACAGCATGGCAAGGCCATCAATGCCAGGGCAAAGCACATAGCCATTGTTTGTACTAGCATGTTCCCAAGCTCAGCAAAATAAAGAGATAAGCAGTGCAGCCAGCAAACTCCATGACCTGCACAGAAACTTGTCAATTAATAACGACTATAGCTATAGCACACTCAATTCGAAACTGACGTGGTCTCGAGCCCCACGTTGGGCACCAAAAAGGACTGTGGTGGGTTGACCTTGGCTGGCTGCCAGGTGCCCACCAAACTGCTCTCTCACTCCCCTCCTCAGCGGGACAGGGGGGAGAAAATAAGATGAAAAAAACTCATGGGTCGAGATAAAGGCAGTTTAATAAAGAAAAGCAAAGGCCGTGCGTGGAAGCAAAGGAAAACAAAAAGATTTATTCCCTACTTCCCATCAGCAGGCGATGTCCAGCCACTTCCTGGGAAGCAGGGCCTTGGTACGCATAGCAGTTGCTCCAGAAGACAAACGCCTTAATAATGAATGCCCCCCTCATCTTTTCTCTTAGCTTTTGTTGCTGAGCACAACATCATATAGTATGGAATATCTCCTTGGTCACTTTGGGTCAGCTGTCCTGGCTCTGTCCCCTCCCAACCTCTTGCCCACCCCCAGCCTACTGGCCTTTGGGGTGGAGGGGCTGGAGAGACAGCCTTGATGCTGTGGGAGCACTGCTCAGCAGTAGCCAAAACACTGGTGTGTTGTCAACACCTTTCCAGCTACCGATACAAAGCACAGCACTATGAGGGCTGCTATGGGGAATGTTAACTCCATCCCAGCCAGACTCAATACATCGTGTTAAGCTTAAACTATGACAGCACACCTCTTTCACATTATATTAAAAAGGAATGCTTTATGGGAATGCATAAAAAACACTGTCAACAAAAGCCAATAATGACTTCTTATTCTGAGCAGGAAAAAAACAGCCTATAACTAACTGGACATTGCTATTACAGTATTTGCAAACAGCAACTTTTTAATGGTGTCTAATGTACAGCCTAAATTTAACCTGAGACAAAATTAGCATCATTTTGTCAGAGACCTAATTCACTGAGAGCTGGAGTCCACATTGTAACAATGTTGCATTTTCCATTTATTCTACTGAAATTCTTTATGCTTCACAAAATATCTCACAGAAATACATCACACGCTAGCTTCAAACTAGTGTAATGTTACACCCACTGACACAACCCTTGACACTTTTCAGTTTGGTTACAGTTGAACTTGCACAGATTACAAGTGATGTATTCCTCTGGCTTGAGTATCAAAAACTGCAATACAGAAGCATCTGAGCCAAACCACTTATTCTGCAAAGTTGTTTGGTTTCACACCACATGCAACCTAAGCAAAAAGAAGGTGCTGGCAAGAGAGTGCTGCAGGAATACAAATACTGAATGGATCTTACTAGTCTATTTAAGCAAGGGAAGAGCCAAACTTTGCATTTGCTGCCAAACACTTCACAAACTGGATTTGCACAGTTCAGGTTTCACCTTTTCAGATTTGCTACCATAGTCCCACAGTTCAAGTTAACCTAATTTTGACCTACTATCTGCGCCCTTTTCATTCTTCACTGCTATAGTCTGATTTCCTTGTGCATTGCTGTCCTTCTGCACCCCATGAGCAAAGGGGAGGCAGAGCTACATGATAAGCTGTCAAGGACAACAAATGAGGTTTTTATATAAAGCATAAACACCTGCAACAGAGGGGACAAAATACCTGATGCTCACCTCTAGTTTCAGCCACAACCACTGCCAAAAAGGCAGCCATTTCCAAAAAGTAAACCATAGGTGCATAGTCAGGTCTTGGCTACCAAGCAGTCTACCATGAATCTGTCTATATTTCATGTAACATCTCAATGAGCAACAGTTTGTTGATTTTTTTTTGCTCTTCCAATCATAAATTTTCCTGAGAAAATATTTTTAGCAATGAGAAACAAAAATCCTGGAGTCCTTCATGATACATTTTTTAACTGTTCCATAATCACAGTAAGTTATCCAATCACAGTACTTCAGAGGCTAACTTCTAGTTAGTGTAGCTCTTAGTGTATCTAACTTCTAAGCCCAGTGGGACAGGAATGTCCTTTATTCCATTGTGTATGATGTCAAGCACATGGACCAGCAAGCAAATTAAGGATAAACATGGCAAAACTGACTCAAGCATTTTGTCAGGCAGTTTGAAATTTGTGGGCTCTTACCAGCTTTGTGATTGTTTTACTCTTAGATAATTATTTTCAGAAAAATACTGTACTGTCAGATCTGTTATTTAAAGAGAGAGACAGTAGGTACCTCACTTCAAGTACCGCATGTAACTGTAGGATAAATGTTCCCTTCCGTAGGTAGGTACAAGCTACGCAGTTAAATGAGATTGTGTGACTCAAAACAGGCAAAGGATTTCAAAATGCAAAGAGATATTTTGTAGTTCCTTTCTTTTTGGAATATAGCCAAGACTGATAGTTATAAATATAACCCACTATTGGCTTTGCTGCTGCTGCTGAGCATCAGTGCATGATGCAAGTCTTTGTAGTTCCTGTCACTTTGCCTTGTTGCAGTGGCCTACTCAGATCTTGTATTCGGGCTCTGAACTGACATTTACAAGCATCCAGTTCTCTGAGGGACTCACAGTATAGGAGGCTTATATATGTCACGTTACCCATTGCGAGGGGAACAGAGAAGACAGGAGAGGGGGGAAAACACTACAACTATGCGCAATTATGCACCTGATGTGTTCCAGTCTGTTTTGTTTTTTTTTTTTATTTTATTCCTCCAAAGAAACACGACTTTCAAAACAAAACAACACTATCTTACATAAGATGAACTTGCTTCTTTACAATTTAACCTGGACAAGGGAAACTGAGAAAAGGGGCAATCACTGCAGGATAGTAACTTCAATGGAAGACAAAGGAACCCCTTTGCAAAGAAAGCTGTTTACTGCTCCTGCTGCAAAGGCTCCTCTGTCATGCTCTCACAGTAGCTGCTATACCTTGTCCACCCACTCAGTTAGAAGCACCAGCAGCCAGTCTGGTTCTCCAGAGCTTTGGCACAGGCAATGTAGGCAAAGGGGGGGGTTTGTCCATTTTACTCCCAGCTGTCTGCTGCCAGAGGCCATCTATTTTGCTTGTGGCTGAATTTAGCCCTGCTCTGTTCACTCCCTAATGGAACTAAGTAGGAAGTGGCTGATTAGACTGAAGAAAGGAGTATTTTTTCCCTGTTGTTAAATGAAAACAGCAGCGAAAGAGGAGAGATCAGAATTAAATAAATGACAATTTAAAGAGGATGATCACAAAGTTGACTTTAGACATTAAAGCCAGCTTTATATCCACACCAATTCTTGGAAAAAAGATATTACTCATAAAGGTGTAAACCTGCTTGCAAAGCCAGTTGCCAAAATCCATGTGCTTTCAGCTTGACAAGCTCTACAGTGAAGGGAGGGGGGAAATAATCAAAATCCCTGTTAATTTTTCAGCAAGAGAAACAACAAAGAATGTGTTTATTGTGTCTAAATTTACAGCTGAGAAAACAGGAGTTTCTACCATATACTCCTTTCCAATTTTAACAACAAACCCAAGAAAACATTCATTGTTGTCTGTTCAAAACAGAAATAGAAAAGGAGGTAACTGGGACTCTGCCAGAAGGCACAGTCACAGGTAGCTCAGCAGAGTGACTGGAGTGCTTGGTAGAGAAGCACTGAAAAATGCAACTGGCCTCATTCCAGCAGACAGTATAGGTATGTTATCTGGAGCACGCAGCTTTAAAAATAGTTCACTATTAAAATAGCACTAAAACATCAAAAAAAAGTAGGCACCCTGAATTCACTGTTTTTTCACTTTGCTACTGGGCATCTTACATTCAGAAGTTTGCACCTTAATTTCCTATTTCTGGAAAAGAGAGAGAGTAATAACCTCAGAAATCACCTCTGGAAAATGTTAAGCTATGACCTTTTCTTATCAGTACCTCTATTCAATTACAGAAAAGCATTGTTTTGTAGGTCTGTTTGCAACACAAGCTTCTTCTCCCCTTAGGGAGTTGAACACTTTTTCACAGGCAGGAATGTATATGCTACAGAAATAAGTAGCCATACAAGTTGGATAAATGTACCTGTTTATTTTCATTTTTGTTCTGCACTTCAATGCTTTTGGACATTTCTGAATGAAATGAAATGGATGTTTATGCTTTTGTATGTGTATGCTCTTGTTCATTCATAAAATGGAACAGGTTGCCCAGAGAGGTGGTAGATGCCCCGTGCCTGGAAACATTCAAGGTCAGGTTGGATGGGGCTCTGAGCAACCTGATTAGTTGAAGATGTCCCTGCTCATTGCAGGGGGCTTGGACTAGATGACCTCTAAAGGTCCCTTCCAACCCAAACTATTCTATGATTCTATGATTCAATGATTCTATGAAAGTATTCAGAAAAAATGAACCATCGGAATGAAGCAACATAAGTTGGCTTTTCAAATTTCTTTATTACTGGGACCAAAAAGAAATCTATGGCCTGATGGGTATAGACCAGATCTATACCTGTGGTGCATTATTTCATCCCTTGTCAAGGTCATCTTAATGTTCTTTCCATTTCCAAAAGCTTTCACCTTCTGGAACCTGTATCACATCTGCTGTTACTACATGCTATGCAGCAACATACATCAAAAACACAGAAATTCTCAGAGCACAACACAACAGATACTCTATTGGATCACATTACTAAACCGAATGTCTTCACTATTACCAACAAAGCTTAAAATTTAAAATTAAGATCATATGGATTTTTCCTTGTATACAGAAAAAGAAGGGAAGTTCTCACTGAAAAGTGCATGTGAGCCTTATATGTCATATGTTGACTGAGGTAACACAGGAAAAAAGATTCTAGTGCCTTTGTCCTTCTCTCCATCAGTCTGCACTATAAAATCAGCACATGACTTGCCATCATTCAACCATACTGACAATCTTCTTATGAAAGGTGGTGCAGAATGGGAATTCTCATGCAGTGGAATGTCAGAGTTCCACTTTGGTTCCAGCTCAGCTTCTGTGCACCCTGCAAGAGCTGATACTGTTTCCACAGTAGGAAACCAACAGTGTCATGAAACTGCTTGTATAGGTATTATTAACACTCACATTAGTCTCCTGGATAAATTTTTTTCAAACATTGTAAAGACAAAAAAAACCAACCCCAAAACCCAAGAAAACCCACCAAAATCAATAGAAAGACAGACAGAAAGAAATCCCTTTCCATGCCAACCTACACTGTAATATGGCCTGGAATGCTTCAAAACATTTCACATTCTTAATGGATCTCCAGTCCCACCTTCTTATAAGCATTACTTTCATTTACAAATAAGAGAAAAACAAAACAAAATCCTGAGTAAACCCAGGTAAGCTTTGCAACATGTACACTCAACCCAATGTGTATTTTCAACTTAACAGCTGCGGCAGCTAAGCAACTCCTATACCCAACATCAGGACACTAGAGAGCCAACACTACTTTCTGCATATCTTTCATCTCCAGCTCCTAACTTAAATTTTTCCAGAATAAAATTGACAAAGTCAAAAACTATGTCCAAGCTCTGAATATTCATCATGTTCTTAAAAATCCATTTTCAATAAAATACTTGTTCTCATCTTATGAGAAGCTCATCCACAGTTTCTTGTATATTCCACCTAAGCCATGAACACCCTGATTCACACCATAGAAAACCATTGCTAATGGCAATGAATCAACACCATAACTTATCTCATAAATTGCCTTCACTCTCTCTTTTATTACTGAATACAGTACAATATTCACAACCACTGACATCCCTGGCAAATTTTCTGCCTGATCTGGAAGCCTTTTGACTTTGCACTTATTTCTTTGTTTTGAACTTGTGACATTTAAACTGTTCAGCATTTTGAGTACACACTGGTTGCAATGGCACAAAAATATATTTTTTTAAAGTAAAGGATAAATACTCTCTCATTTTTAATCTATTTTGTTATTTATACATGATGTGTGAAAATAAAGTTAAAACGGCCTAACCTTTTCATTTGAATGGCTACCCCCACTTTTGCCCACATCACAATCCTGTGCTACTGAGTAGTGTGACCCAGTAAGTTAAAACTAATAAAAAAATAACAGAATTTCTATTTGAAATAAATTGCTCACCAAAAAAAATGGAATTCAACAATTTGTATTAAATATCTTCTTTCCTCAAGAAACATGTATTTTACAGCTAATTTTACCAGCAGGATACCATAGACTAGAGAAAGTTACTAGCTAAGCAACTGAAACCAGAATTTTTAATGACTGTTGCCCCTTCTACAGCTGCAACGATAATATATTCCTTATTCTCCTATGTTATGTTTAGTTCAGCTCAATAATGAGTAACTTGTGACTGAAAACAGCAGGAATGAGTGTTTACCTCTTCTAAATAAAAACTGGCACCTACAAATACTAAAATCCTGAAATCGAGAATCTGTTAATTTCACAAAATACAAACAAGATTTCCTGTAGATGATAAGTTTTAAATGGAAAACATGTTCTGATAAATGCTTTCTATATTGTATCAAATATAATTAACATTTACACTGTCATTAAAATGTGTACATTTGCAGAAAAGTAATACTTTCATTCAAGTTTCTTTCTCAAGAGAGTTGTCTACATCAATGAAAAATAGTACTCTGGTAAACACTTCTCTCTTTTTTAAAAGATAATCAACTATATAAATTAAACCTGTAAATAAATACCTGTTAACCTTATAAGTACATACACGATGGTTTTCTTGGCCAGCAAAAAAATGATTCCAAATTCAGTGTAATCATTCCAAAGAAAATCAAAATGCCTTAAAGGGTTAACAGAAAACAACAATAAGGCTTTCTTTAGAAAGATAAATAAAATTATAAACATGAAACATGATGTCATGGTTTAGCCCCAGTCGGCAACCAAGCA